>JAUELE010233417.1:0-11899 GCA_031471655.1 Diodora aspera
TGAGTTGAAATGGATTTTTACATTGCAGGGGGCAATATTTCAGCCATAGTGCAATGTGATGTGCAAGAGGCACATCAAAAAGGGACAACACTGGTTGATAGTAAGAAAGTGAAAGCAAAAAATCCTCATTTAAGACAGATTTTACGTCAAGCCTGAGGATACTGGGGTCATATTCTTCCTAGTGTTAGAGCAACACCCCTGGGAACCCCACGGGATGGAAGATTTTGAAATGATGCAGTTAAATCTGCGAGTTATGGTTGCTACTGACAAACCAATTGGTGATACCCCAATGTGGCAGCACACCATATGATCCCTGCCGACTACAGAGAAACATGTTGAGCCCCCTATGGTGGGGATCAAACCCAAGACCTTTAGGTCCGAAGGCCCACACACAACTGAGTGAGCTACCCATCGCACTTGAGAGAAACAAATATGTCAGTATTAATGTGACTTTCAGCATTCTTCTTGCTACATAAACTCTTATTCTAGAGCTGTCCCCGATGGGGATTTTACTGATGTGCTTTCAATTGTGTTATCCTGAACACTAACATTTACATGTTCCTAGTAACTGCAAACGTCGAGTTGAGATGTGTTACTCTGCAAGGGCACTATTTCAGCCATAACGCAACGTGATGCACAAGGTGCACACCAAGGGAAAAGACAGTTCATAAAAGAAATCAATAAAAAAAAGTGAAAGCCAAATATCCACATTTTAGTCACCTTGTACGACAAGCACTGGGTTACTCGGGCCCTATTCTTTGTAACTGACCGTATGTCACTCCCAGTATACGCCACGGGGTGAAATGGCAAAAGCATGTCTGTCATATTTTAGTCAATCATTAACTAATCTCTGTGGAATGACTAGGTTATGGTCATGATGCATCATTACTAAACTAAACATACATTATTTGTCATGAAACTAACTAGGCTCTGATTGAAAGCCATGAAATTGAAGGGCACGAATTGTGTTTCTGAAGTTAAAAAAAGATAAGACATTGCAACCAGATTTGAAAGAGGTGTTAAACTCAATGGCCCCTGGGGCTGATTGCCCACTTTCTCCTTACATGGCAGAATGGGCCAACGAGTTAACCAGACCACGTAATTTAATTTTGTGCCCATTCCAATCAGAGCCTTGGTTTCTTCTGTTAACGTACATGAAGAGAAATAGAGACAAAGATAGTTGTGAGGTAAGCATGACAGATGCATAGAGACAGGAAGGCATCATCAAACTTGTTAGACAGTTGTATGGAAAACAGTATCCAAAATCAAATTGATAGTCAGGGGAAAATATAATTTTCAAATAAAAACCGAAAATCACATGGATTTACTTAAACGGAGAGATTTTTAGATTATAGTTACACCAAAATAGTTTTAAAATGAGAATGGCACACACAACAGCTCATGCAAAGATGTTGACACATCTTCTTACATATTATTTAATGAGTTAGTACCTGACATTGCTATATCTGCCAAATCATTGAAATTCGCACTAAAACACTACCTGAAAATATCATAAAGATAAGGGCAATGCAGTTTTGTTCATGTTAGATATGTCACATCATAACTTATACAATCCTTAAAACCTATATGCTTGTCAATATTTTCGACTGCTTTTCAGAATAGTTTCATATTGAATACATTTTTTTAATCGAGCATGACTTCAGAGAAAGTGTTATCAAATATTACTGATTATACATAAATATTTCATAATGAAGTTCATATTGATGGGGCAATTACTCTCATGCAAAATCCACGACAATTGGAAACCACTGATTGTAGAAATGCTTTTCAAAGTGAAAATGTAACGGATTTTTTTAAATTCTACAAACAGCATTTGACTCCCAGCATGAAATTTTCAGGTAGATCTTCAGGCAAAATAAATTTAAGATTTCAGTGAGTAACATATCAATGGACTGGGGTGATTTTTCCAAACAAGTTTGTGATTCCATGAGCAAGAGACTGAGATAGTCAAAAATACCTCTTTGCATACTCATTAAAGTGATCGTTTCCATCCTCCGGGTTGCTGCCTCGAAGTCGCTCCTTTTCTTGAACTGAAAACATAAACTGGGGAGATTAGCTTCTCAAAACATGCTGGCAGACATCTGAGGGACAATTCTAATTGATGTATTAAGCGGGTAAATAAATCTGTTAGAAAGTGGATCACAAAATTAGGGCACATTTGGGTAAATGTAACACCTTTTTGGCAGATTATCTTTGTTTTTGCTGAAGCCCCCATACATTTGGATCCACTGTTGAAGTGGTTGTACAGAGTATTTAGCATGATCTTGGCACTTCATGCAGACATATTTGTATCTATTGGATTATTTTACACAAGTTCACAGTTATGCCCCTTTGAATGTAGTATTTAGCATGATCTTGGCGCTTCATGCAGACATATTTGTATCTATTGGATTATTTTACAAAAGTTCACAGTTATATGCCCCTTTGAATGTAGTATTTAACATGATCTCCGAGCTTCATGCCTTCAGACATATATGTGCCCACTGAACTATTTTGCAATAGATCACAGTTATGCTCCTTTGAAACGAGCTCGTCAAGACATACATGTAGTTAGCACTCTGTGGAAGTGCATTCATTAAAGTAACCACAAGTACCAGGCTGGACCAGTGCACACTAGCTGACACTGATAGCTGAAATCAGTGAACAAATAAACACTATTTTCAAACCAAGGAAAGGACCCTTAATTTGACTGTTTTGAGCCAGCATATGGGCCCTGATGTTGGACATCATGAGATACTTCAGGGTATTTTTGATCGGGTTCGCATCGCAGTTTGCTAGTCAATTTTGACTGAATGCGAATCAATTGCTCATGAAAAGGCCAACCAATTTGCACCAAATGCTTTTTGTCTAGAAGGGCAAAACTGCTGATAAAAAATTTCAAAACAAAAAATACACTGTCTGCGCAAGTTTGTCAATTTCCCACTGCAAGGGGGGTAATCCAGTACTGACCGTGGTATTTATCTCCCCTGTTGCGCTTGATGATACACACAATGATGAGGATGAGGAGAAGAATTGCAATGGCGACCATCATTCCGATGAACCATCCTGCACTCAGCACGTTCGCTTTAGCAGCAGCTAGAAACAACAACACACATCCCTTTACAAACTGTTCTAGTCATCAATCTGTAAAGTTATTGTATAACTGCGACTGTATCTACTTATGAATAAGACCCAAGGCTAAATGTTGTCTACAATAGAAATAATGGAATCAAAAAGAATAATCCAAATGGTAATGTAATTGTTATTTACAGAAAATATGCCAAGCCTAATTATTACTTAACATTTCTTTATAAAATACAAATTATCCAGGTTAGTTTCATGCTGGTCACTGCCTACACATTCTAGGTCACGAAATGTGGTTGCCATGACCACTTGAGGGCGTGAAAACAAGAAACTCAGGCGCAGTATCAACATTAACGTTAGTATCTCGAGCCAAACTGCATGGAATTTGAAAAATAATCGCCTGGACAAACATGCGAGACAAATTCTTAGCTACTATTTCAAATGAAGTATCTACTAAAACATAATAACCAATTAGTTACCATGTATTAGTTACCATGTAATACTGATACCTCAGTGAAATGCAAATTATGCAACAAATGCGATAAATGTAACCATAATGTTTTACATTAAAATCACTTTTTGAGCAGTTAAATATAATTCATTTTCGATATGAAGAAGTGAGAAATATAGTATGAAGATTGGTAACTAAATACCACCAATGTAATTGTAAATTTTGAGATAAAAATCTGAACCAAAATCTTTGAGGCTTCAGGCAAAAACAAATCACACTCAGGGAAAACAGTATATTCACACAGTTATCTTTAAAAGGGGTTTTGAGCATATATACATACATATGAATATACATTATTACAAATTAAAGGTAGATACCATTTGGTAATTTTAATGTGAACATTAAACACAGTTTACATTGGACTGAGTGCACACTACCTATTAACATCATAGAATTACAGTTACAATGCATGGTGTCTCCCTTTAACACTACATAGTTATTGATATACATGTACATTGCAATGGCTTCAAACTGCCCTTTATATTAATCATCATCACCATCATCATCAGCAGCAGCAGCAAAACTTGTCACATATAAATTCTCACCACCATAGCCAAATAAAAGCTGGTTGGAAGCCACATGCTTTCAACAAACCAAGCCTCTTCAAACTTCAAATTTGGACTCTTTTTTAAATTCATGTTTCAAATGAACAATACAGATTTCCTGGAGGTTTAAGATAGTTGATTGGTTGGATTTATAGTGGGACGCAGCAATCGTTCAGCCATATATCCACATTCGCAAGTTGAGTGTTTGAGGAAAGTCTGCATCACCAATAGGGCGCTGCAAGATTTTGATGCAGTGAAACATGCGCGCTACAGCTGCTGGTTCTGACGAATCAATGGTGATATCACAATGTGGTAGCACCCAATATGATCACTACATGTAGGAATACTGACGACTGCAGAGAAATATGCCTAGCTCCCTACGATTGGAACTGAATCCACACCCCGATGGGCAGACATCCAATTTAACTAACTGAGCTACCCTACCACCCTGATGAATCCAGATGTATGATAAGGTGAAGCATGAGGGAGTGATTTCGGATTTTACATGGTTTACCAGAAGTGTTTAGCCATATCACCACAGTGTCATCAACGTCACGTCGATGTGAGGCTCCAATCTCTTGGTTGAAAAAGAGGTACCTGGGTGGGACTTGAACCATGATTGCCAAGGCTGGCAGATCACTGTGACTGGGCCAACACGCTAACCACAGAAGCTATCTTTTGTGTAGGTATATATACTGATGGAAACAAAATGAGGTATAATGTTTTACTTAGAATGTATTTTGGACATTTTGTATATTTTAATCGGCCATGAGACATCTGGTGTCCTTTAGGTATCGGATGACTCCTTGACAATGATGTGGAAGGGGTGATATTTAATTAACAATGTTTCCAACTACACATTCCTTTATTTATTTCCACCAGTATATATGTCCTCAAAATCTAATTTAGTTCCAACTATCTGGAGTTATTCAACCATTATATAGAATAACAGCAAGGACAATATTGATTTCAAATATATCATAATCTTGTGCGAATTAAATGTATTTATTATTAATTACAGATAGATTTTATGACCCTATAAACACTATAATACTGTTAATACATTATTCGGTTACAAGAATATATGCTTACATGGTGAAAGTTTAGTGGCAATAGCATAGGCAGAAGACGAAGTAAATAAGGACTTAATTGATCCTAAATGCTTAACTTACAATTCAATACGGTCACCAATGTGATATACTGTTGTGTAAAAAGAATATGTTTCGTATGTGAAAAAGTTACTATAGATATACATGTAACCCTGTAGTGTAAAACCTGGTGAAAATATTAGCAGTACTTCTGTAAGTTTGCAGAAGTTAATTCCCCTGGAATAGTACCAGAAAAACAACAACAAATAATAATAATAATAATAATAATAATAATAATTCTTAGATGATGAGTTCATGACCCAATGTCAACCAAAATATGGGGATTTACAACTCGTGTGTACATTTGAATTACTGCATCAGAGAGGATGCTACCAAAGTAGGCATGAAGCAATACAAAGTCAGCAGAGAAGTTTGGCCTTTATTGTGTTGGGTTATACCATTATACCTACCTACCTTAGGGAGGGTACCACTCAATACCTCATGTGTGTCATCTATTACTACACCTGGAAATACATCAACTATTCCATCAAGCTACCTGTAGCTACCTCGTTAAGACACCTCTGGTTACTCTGGAATTATCTTATACACCACACAATCCAACTGTCTCCATTGTTCTCAGGGGTCGTTATTTGAGATAATCAACCCAAGGTGCAGGAGTTCCTCATGGTATATGTGAAATATCGACAATGCCTTTTGTACCTGATATAACCTCATTGAAGTCTAAAGTTATATCAACTAATACACTCTGGAGGGGTCCTTATCTCAACCATTTATAACATAAGGCAGCTTGCGTTGTCTACACCCCAGGGAGTTGAGAAATGGGGCTTGTACATTGTTTCAATAACCATAATAAAAGTGGGGAGTGGCTTGAGCAAGTACCTAGTGCTTAGAATTTTGTGCAATACAAGCAACCATACTGTTATTCTAATTTATTGCAAAACTTTCTTAAATATGATAAACCTGTAATTATCTCATTAAGCTACCTGTGAATGTCAGCACCTGGTGGGATTACGGTGCTATTGAGGGCAACTTTATCTGTACTATTTGGGATTTCATTTCTTTGAAGAGTAACTATTCTGCAATTGTTCAGATTGAGCCCCTTCTCTGAATCAAACCCAAGTCTTTTTGGTCGTAGCATCAGGTCCCACAACCCTCCAATTCATGTAAACCCACGTTCTGGCATAGCATGACCAGACCCCTGTTTCACAAAGTGATCTAACCGCTAAGTTGATCGTAAACTCTTAAGATCAACTTTTCATACCCGATTTGAACCATTATTCCAGTTGACAAAACAAGCTGTACAACATGTTCTACCATCAATCCCAGATTGTTTCGAAAAATAGAGACAAATGTTTGCAACGTTGGTTTTAAAATTAACCGAGTCGCTCATATGAGATTGATCTTAACTAAGATTGCTTTGTGAAACAGGGCCCAGAACAGTTGCTATATTATTATCAAAAGACTGTCTCCTTTCTCATGTCATCACGGCCAGAACGACCACCCCATTCTAAGATTTGGTGGTTCATCCGAGATTTTGGTGGTCACAGCGACACTGGTTTTCACACGCTCTTGTTGGTTTATGTGACATCTTGAGGTCAATTTTCATGGGCGAAAAATAAAAACCCACAATAAACACTGCAGCATCCAAAGTTTTAGTGGTCAAACAGTCACCCACTGTATTAGTTGAAAGAGGTTTTACGTTGCAAGGGCAATATTTCAGCCATAACGCAACGTGATGTTCAAATTGAGTGAAAAGATAGTTCATCAAAGGGATCGATAGAAAGGAAAGTGAAAGCAAAAGATTCCCATTTAAGTCGCCTTGTACGACACGCATTGGATTACTGAGGCCATATTCTATCTAAGTGACACCACGTCACTCCCCAGATGCCCCACTGTATTAAGCTAAAGTGGTGACCCGTGGTATGTCGGAAGTGTAAGGGGTCACTGGACTACTGTTAAATCGAACCCTGGTCACTGACCTCGCTCACACAGTCTTCACTTTAGGTCAACTTTCCAGAGAAAACAGGCATACTAGTATACATATCCATTAGGGCTTCAACGATTCAGGTATTCTTCGATTCGATTTTCGATTTCTGTCCCTCGATTTCGAATATTTTGATTCGATTATGCATAAGTTGTTTTATGATTAAATCACACCAGTTATACAATCATAAAGGAACATTTTTGTGTGAAATAATAATTGTTCTTTAAGTGTAACAACGTAATACAGCAAATGCACCCAAAACAAAATCAAATAGATCTTTAATAAAGATCACTGCCTCCCCTAAACTGTCGAAACGGAACCTAATGATGCCAACCGTTTGACTGATGACACTGGTATGGTTTTGCGGAAAGACCCGACCTAGTATGAATGATATGTACGTGGGTTTTTTTTCAGAAATACATTCGAGATATGCTCCTAATATCCTCCGGCAAGCATTTTTCTTCCAGTGATCGAAGCACTCGTAAAGTATATCCAACGTGTTTGTAATACCTACATGCATTTGGAAGATGAAGGGACATAACTCTCGAAAATATGGGCCATTCCATGTAAAATGATCATGGAGTAACAAGTGTAATACCACATAAACGGCTCAATATAAACGCAAGATGCTGAAGAATCAGATTTAGCAATAATTATAAGCAACAGATTATCTATCTAGTTATGGAGAAATCTGACCAGACAGCATCTGATGTTTAATAATGATTTTTGTTATGGGGCGTTACGTGTGTCACTCCGGGATCATTTTGCATGGAATGGGCCATATGCTGATAATTCTGATTTTCAAACTCAATAAAGGTATTGTGGATCTACACCACTGTGCAAAATAGGACCCTCCTATATCACAATTTCTTTTATATTACCCTGCTTGGTTGTGGGACGGATGCACATACTGAAGGACAGACACAACCCATTGAAAACTCATTGAAATAAAAACAGCACTGGAGCTGTACTTTTAGGTTTGAGTCTCACAATGATTCAATGGTTATCAAATACAACATTTCTTTCAGCCCTTCATGTTAAACATCATCTCAACAGTTTTACCAATGTTTAACAACACTTCTATAGGTTTGGAGCTAACAACATGAAATGTGGCACTTGCAAATTCTTTTTAACGTTTTGCGCATGACTCTGTCTCAACTAAATTAGCAAGTGAAATGCAATGCATGCTGGTAAATTTTCATGTCTGAAATTTAAAAAAAAAAGAGAACAGAAAACCTCCGGTAGAATTGTTGGTGGCATTGCTGGCCATCAGGTAAGCGACAACAGGAAGCCTACAATCTGTCGTAACAAACAGTTGAAAGATTCTTTATTAAACAGAATATAAAAGGAGTGAGAGAGTAATTTGGGTTTTTGTTGTGGTGTTCGACAATCTTTCAGCCACATCACCATGTCGGTGTTGGGGCTCCTGTCTCTCCGGGCTGAAAGAGATGTGCCCAGGTGGGACATCGTACCACAACCGTCAAGGCTTACAGATTGCTGGGCTGACATGCTAACCACTGCCCCATCCCGTTCCCCCCGAAAATACAAGGAACGAAGTTTGACTTATGGTTCATTCTCTATTTAAGCAATATTGCAGAGCTGTTCTAAAGCAAGTAGGTCAAAGAACCGTATGAAATTCAAATCTTCAATTCAAACAGTCTACCCATGCTTTATGCTGTTTGCTATTACCTTCTGAAAAAAAGTAAGCAAAAAATAAATGTGACCATATTTCTTTGTAGTATGCAAGTTACACTGGTTGCCTGTCTATCAGGCACACACATAACTGTTTGACTTAATACCTACCACAGGGCTCATATTAAAATGAAAATAGCAGGTAACAAAGTACAACACTATTAATGTCCAATTGACAATATTGGTATTAATGGTAATATTTTAATTGAGATAGCCAGTAACATTTACGTTAACTGCTGGTAAAAATAATCAGTTACGAAGCAACAAGTACAAGGCTGCCACTCAAACAAGATTTAAAAATTCCCTGACTTTTCCTCGACTAACCTTAATTTTCCCTTACCAAATACACATGTTCACTGATATCTGCAGGTCATGGGGTGTTGGTGGAATCGTGGAATGACCTGTGCAGTACTGAGTTTATGAAAATAACAATTGTCCCTGACTTTTGGCATATTTCCCTGATCTTACTCTGAATTCCAAATTTCTCTGAACCATTCCGGAATTCCCGGACTTTCTGTAGCAACCGGGACCCTGTTACCATATCGGCTGATAAACTACCAACTCATTTAAGGTGCTTGGGCAATTTGCCAAAAGGTGAAAGACTAATTATGAACTGAACCTGCCTATCTGCAATCTTTCAGCCATACCACCACAATGTCACCCACACCATGTCAGTATCATTAACCTCATGAGTTAATTAATGAATTCAATACACCTGTATGATATGCGAACCTATGCAAATCTGTCTCCTAAAACTTTCCTCTCAAAATATAAACAAAGATCTGAAGAGCTAGATAGAGTGAATGAGTGAGTGAATGAATGATTTAACATGGTTTTTGGTCAACCATATCATCTACATCACAAGTGGTCAATTTCCGGGATTTGAACCACGACCTCTCAAGGCTGGCAGATAACTTGGCCGACACACGAACCACTGTGACATCCAGCACCCTCCACAAACAGCTTGAAACTAGGATCCCGGCTAAAATCCTTAACAAAGTTTAAAGCTGCTCAACCTCGTGGAAATATATATACTAGTATATAATTTATGTATACCCTTTTGTCTGAATGAACAAGTCTTATTTACGAACCAATCTAAGTTTTGTAGAACCCTCTGATAATTCACAGAAACTGAAACCTTGGAAAAAACTATTTCTAAAGGAATATATCACCCTTTTCCTAATTGTTGTAGATATTGACTTTCATACTTACGATTTTTTGTTTATATACATGCAGTCTGACTGCCACATATAAAGCGACATTAAAGATAAGAAAATCATTATATCTAAAATCGCCAAATAATAGAGAGCGTGTTGACAATACGTCTACATCTGTAGTTCTAACAGGACATCACGAAAACAAACTTCTGCAAAGTAATAAATGACCTAAAAACAGATAATGGACTAGAGTCTGATGAAAATAAATTTGAAAAGAAATGTGATTACAATACTTGCCTACAACGCTTGTGGTGAAAGTTTTCTTTTCGCTTGCTATTTTCTTCGTACCAAAGACCCCATCAGCTGCCACAACACGCACTTGGTACGTCATCCCAGACTCCAGTCCTTCGATCTGCTGCCAAAAAGTCTCCTTTTTTGCTTCTTTGACTCGTGTCCACTCCCCTTTCCCCAGCGCCCGGAACTCCAGGTAATAATGAGAGCCAACCCGGAAACCCTTGTTTTCCGAGACACGCCACGTGACATTGACAGACGTGTCCGCCGGCATGACATGATCGATCTTGGGCTGTGAAATTTCTGAAAAAAATTTCAAAAATATTTCTGCACTAAATGATACTTCCAATTTTCCAGTTTTATTCTTTCCAAAGGACATCACTTTGACTAAGTCTTATATATGTAAGAGGTAAAAGCAAATGTCCAGACCTCTTAAAGTTGGATATGTCCTCAAATTCAATGGTTCCTTTTCAAAAACATAAAGCTATGTATATGTGACCATAAACAGCGAAATGAATGCATTCCGAACTTCCGGATAGAATTTTGAAATGTTCATAACCTTAAGAAACATTGTACTTGGAAATAAATGGATTCGACTCATACTCGAATTAGCGTGGTAAAGCGTCGGATTTGTAATTTGGCGATCCGGGTTCGCCCCGGCTGGCGGCGCTGTGTTGTGTCCTTAGACAAGACACTTTACTCCAAGTGTCTCAGTCGACCCAGCTGAAAATGGGTACTGGCCCTCCAATTGTTGGAGTGTAATGACCTTCTAGCGCTGAAAAGCAGCTTGGGTTAACCAGGGTAATATATGGAAGCGTTCTGAGTATACTCTTGGGTGGAGATACCGCGCTATAAAAGAACTATCCATTATTATTATTATTACTCCGAAAGCATTCGGAAATTGATGAAACATTAATTGGAAATTCCTATAAGAGAAAGGTTCAGAATGAAGCTGGCTATTTGAAAATAGAAAATAAATCTGTGCATCCGTCAGCAAAAACGGAATATAGCATTATTTAACTAGTCATTCACTTTTGCAATGCATCTATTTCACATAGATAGCACCAGACTTATTTTCCATTTGGGAACAGGTATTCAACTTTATATATATACCACAGACATATACAAAAACATTTTGAACCAATTTGACAAAAAAACATGGGATATAGTAAAAAGTCTGGGAAGGAGGAGTGAGTGATTTGGGGTTTTACGTGGTTTTCAGCAATCTTTAAACCACATCACCAGATCATGTTAAAGTCAGGGCTCCTGTCTCTCCGGGCTGAAAAAGAGGTGCTCTTCAGATGGGACTCGAACCACAACCGCCAAGGTGGCAGACTGCTGGGCCGACGCACTAACCACTGTGCCACGCCACACCCATGCCAGGAGGAAGAGTTTTCCACCTAACTCAGAGGTATGCCATGTATGCTAAACAATAGTTCACGTACCTGAAGCCAACTCGGCAGTGCGGACATCAATATAGTACTCCTCCCCCTGTCCCTCCTGGGTCAACGCCCACACACTCACTC
>JAUELE010233428.1:0-11895 GCA_031471655.1 Diodora aspera
ATAGTTGATCAAAAGGATGCTTGGATTTCGGTGAGTGTAATTTGATTGACATCATCTCATTGATAAACTTTCCAAGTATTGAAGGGATATATCTCTTGTATATATCCAACGCATTTGTGAATTTATTCAGTAGTCTCTCAAAATCTTGGTATACCGTATTTCCTCTAATTAGTGCCGGCTATATTATAAGCGCCGGGCCTCTAATAAGCACCGGGGGTAAAGGGGTAGATGAGGAAATAAGCGCCGGGTCTGTAATAAACGCCGGATCTCTGATAAGCGCCGGGTGTAAGACCATTAATAGTGTTTCTATCCGTTTTAATATTTGTACTCGGGTCGTTGAATGTCATTGTCGCAATAGTACTTATAACTTGTCACAATATTCTAAAGAAATAAGCGCCGGGTCTCTAATAAACGCCGGGGCTCTAATAAGCGCCGGGTGGTCAGCGGGTGCTGAAAATAAGCGCCCGGGCGCTTAATAGAGGAAATACGGTACTTTCTTTTGGACGTCAGTATATAGTTATAAACATGTCATGACATTAAAATTCATTTGTGCATGGTCAAGATGTTTTTCGTTTTCTGTTGACGATTTTAGTTCAGTGTCATGGGACATAATTTTAGTGGCAACATTAACTAGAATTAATATTTGTTGTAATGTTAGGATATTAATCAGTGAATTGATGTTGTAAACTCTACAGTAGTATCAGGAATAATGCTAAGCAATATATATATATAAAAAAAATAATAATGGAGAATGTTATAGTTTTCAAGTGACTAACCATCAACATTGATTACACAGACGACCACATGAAGGAGGTCACTCGTACATGCACTTATCAGCATATCAAAATACTTTGTGAAAATACAACGGTCAGATGTTGATGTTTGTAGAAATCAACAAATAATATTTTGTTTGATATAAGAAAAGAGTTGATAATATTAAATTTCATAATTTGGTCATTTTAATGCAAGGATACAAGAATTTAAGTGATTTTTTGTTTTCTTCATCTGAAAATGAAAGCTTTTGCACTTGCTGGTGATGAGATTGTCTATTTTTTATTACATGAGAAATTTAAAAAAAAATAAGGACTGATCTTGCTTATTTATTTCTAAATTATACCATTAAATTCTATAAATGTAGTATATAGGCCTTTACATTTTGGTAAGCATCTCATTAACACCCTTTTACAAGTAGACCGTGTCCAGTAGACATTATGGAACAGACCCTGAATTAGTGAGTAGACATTTTAGGGTACAATTCGCAATTAGACCAAACATTGGATGTTTTGGGTTTGAACAGTTCTGCAGTGTCACCTTGTTTCAGCCAGATTCCTCTCGCGTGTACCCATAAGAATAAAAATAGTTCAGTGCCAGGCTTAATAAGGGATAAATTGTTGTGATTGCAGAAACCTTGCAAATGTCGCTTGCATCCTTCGTTATTACCTGAAACCTGTTATATCTTGATTAAGTCGGTATTTGATTAATACTATTGAAACTAAGTACATTTGGCAAATTCTCCAACTCATTTATGCAGGCCAGTACCGTCTATAGGCTTCGTTTACTTGGTTTTGAAGTTCTCTTAGATGTAAGCGATCATAGGTCACGTTGACCCCACGGGGCACATGTTAGGTTGTGAGAGCTGAAAAACTGAATAAAATGTAACTTGTGGAAGTTTATGTGGAATGAACGTATGTACCGAAAAATCACTGTCTCATTTTTCAATTGATAATCAGTCTTTATGATTACGTTGGGTAGATTGTATAAACATAACATTAAAGTAGGCCTATAATGTCATAACATGAGATTTCGTTCTCTTTTCACGGCAATGTTCCCATGAATGGAATTTTGAGCAGCTAACCCGTTAACCCCAAGCAGCAAAGCACTTCAATGGAAAGCATTGTTACATACATTGGATCAGAGTGTTATTATTGACTGTAATCTATTTGTTTTCTGACGTTCGAAGCAAGGGCACCTTGACATTAATGTCTTATGCAATGTCACTGATCACAATTATCAGAATCGAAATCTTCAAGATTGTTTGTTCAAAAAGTTCATGCAAACTTCAAGTACTATGTTTATGAAGAATTGTTTTCTACAAGGGGGAAAGCCAGATGTTGCAACTTTACACTTATGCCGTAGATTAGATCAGCTTGTCATACCGGTCAGTATAGGCTACTTCATGCAGTTTCTCCCAAGAATTAGAACTGGGCATGGCATTTGTTTGTGGTTAAAAGTTCACAAGGATTTCCAATTGACCGAACTGAAATGAGTGATTAAGCGTGTAGATAAGTTCAACCATTGTGAGTATGACTTCAGTCATTTACTCACCCTATGGAGCTTCTGGTGAATGGTATGGTATGTAGCACTTACAAAGAGTAGGGTTCCAGTAACCCGATGCTTGTCATACAATGCGACTAAAATAGGTAACTTTTACTTTCAGTTTTCTATAAGTCTCTTTTAAAGATGCTAGCATCCATTGGCCTTTTGAGCAAGGGGGTCTAGGGTTTGATTTGCACCATGGAGAGCTCAGCATGTTTCTCTGCAATAGTCAGTATTTCTACATGCAGTTATTATATTGTGTGCTGCCACATGATGGTGTCACCATTGGTTCATCAGTACCAGCATCAAAATCATTCAGCTCCCTCAGTACTAGTGATGCAGGCTTCCCTCCTGCACCCAACTGGCTAAAGTGGGCATACCGATATGGCTCAAAGATTGCAGAGTCCCATTATAAATCCAACCAACCACCCCATGGGGTTCCCGGGGGTGTCGCTCTAACACCAGAAAGAATAGGACCCCAGTATCCTCATGTTTGAGGTAAGAGCCGTCTAAAATGAGGATATTTTGCTTTCTCTTTCTTACTATCGATCTGGTATTGTCCCTTTTCCTGATATGGCTCTTGCACATCACATTGCACTATGGTTGAAAGATTGCCCCCTGCAATGTAAAAATCTATTTTGATCGATCGATCCAACCAACCAACCAACCTCGGTATGTACCTTATTTATTATATTACGTTACAACTAAAAGAATGTCTTTTGCATCATAAACATCACCTCTTTCTCTCTCAATTATTTATTTAGCAGGGAGATGTAACGTCAAGATTACTCTGCTGAAATATTGCTGAAAGCAGTGGCAAAACCTTACACTTAAACATTATGAATACCATACAGTCTAGTGCAGGTTTCTCATTTTATTTTGACAGGTGGCCTTGAAAGACATGATGAAACAAAAGTGGATTTGAACTGAGAGACAAGGACCTTTATGAAGTACAGAGAGATGCCAAGACACAGCCAGCTGCAGTTGCAAGTCCTCAGGCTGTATCGTCAGTTTCTTAGGGAAGCCAAAAACAGACCAGGACTTAAATCATACATTCAAGAACAGTTTCGAAAGAATGCCGATATGCCCAAGGCCAATGTTATCCAAATTGACTATGAATTGAGAAAAGCTAAGAAACAGCTGCAGATGTTGAAAACTACGTCCGTATCAAGTGTAGGTGTCTTTGAGAAAGAAGACGATAAACAGAATCACTGACGAGAGCGTCTTTGTAATACTTTTATGATAAAATTTGCAAAGTTCTGTGAGGCAACAATGATGAACTGTAGAAAACAAATGTGTTTTTCAACTCAGATGTTTCTGAGGAGGATGTGCTCTTCATTTGTAGAGAAGAGGGTTGTGTCTTCCCTATATCAAAGAGTTCTGTCTATTTTCCCGGAAGGTATACAGATGGCAATGGCGTATGGGTCGGGAGTGTTTCAGCAACAAGGACAACAAGACATGTCCAAGAACATGTTGGATTTTATATTTGTTGTGGACGATCCACTCGCTTGGCATCATCAAAATTTGAAAGTAAACCCAAAACATTATTCATTTTTAAAAATGTTTGGTGCAAGATATATTACGAGGATCCAAGAAAAGTATAACGCTGGAGTGTACTTCAACACACTGATTCCGTTTGAGGACAGACTAATAAAATATGGGGTTATTAGCACAGAGAGTCTGGTGACAGATCTGCTGGACTGGGACGCTCTGTATGTGAGCGGTCGCCTCCACAAGCCTGTCAGACTCCTTGTTCTGCCGAAAAGCAGTTCTTTGATTTCAGCAATGCAGATCAACCTTCAAAATGCTGTGCATGCAGCTCTGTTGATGCTGCCCGAATTCTTCACAGAGGAGGACCTGTACACGACAATAACCGGTCTGTCATATTACGGGGACTTTCGAATGACAGTTGGAGAAGACAAGCAAAAAATTGCAAACATTGTGAAACCCAATATTGAAAATTTCCGTCAACTTTACGGTAAAATTATCGATCATGAAGAACATGTTTACTGGGACAAAGCCAAGTGTTCTCTGGAGCAGTATCCAAGCTACGTCTCCCAGTTTCATCATCTGAGCTTCCTGCCGAAAGAGGTTCAGTCGAGTCTTGTTGAGCTCAGGTCGCAAGGAGGAAGCTCTCCTGATTTGGAGGAGGTCCTCCGAGTGTTTGCTCATGACCGACATTGTGATGAAGAGGTCGCAAAGGTCATTTCCAGTATTGTTTGGAGGTCAAGCCTCAGTCAGAGCATAAAAAGTATATTCACTGCAGGTTTATCAAAATCTTTTAGGTACGGTGGTAAGAAGCTGAAAAAGATGTTTAAGAGCCAAAAGAAATAACTTTTCGGAATTTGTAGGTCAAATGCTGCACCTGTTTTAAAATAAATTTATCGACAAATATCACACCATTCACTCTCATTTGTTTAATGTGCCCCAGAGAGGAGGTGTATAACAATGGAGTGCTAAATGAAAATTAAAAAGATTTTGAAGAAATGAATTTGTTTTGTCATCTTTGAACCATCCTCGAAATCCAGGGTGTATTATAACTCTGCTAACAGTCTGTCATATGCCCTGGATGTACTCCTATTCACCATGGTCATTTTGTGTATGTATGGAAAGTCGAAATCTGCTAAATATAGACAACCAGTGAAATGTTGCACGAGAAGTAACTCTTGATAAATTTAAACATGTAGTGTCCTCACTTCGTCGAGTGTTAGGAGAAACGAGCCACATGATTGGACGCAAGCTTTCGTTGTAGAAGCTTCACTTATTGGTCAAAATGCCACCCTCGAAACGATCGTCGTGAATAGGAGTGATTCCAGGGCATATGACGGACTGTTGGTGGAGTCGTGTATGCCCTGGATTTCGAGGATGTCTTTGAATTGGAAATTATCATTTATCCTCGCATTCGCACTGCAGTTAGTCTGATGTTTAACAGTTTAGCTAGGCATTGGGGATTGAGATGGGGGGGAAAGGGGTAGAATTTCATCTTGCAGGAGCAAATTAATAATGCAAGCAATAAGTGTGCATTCTGTTTGAGACTGAAGAATTCAGGATTCGTATTTAACCAAAGTCTCCTCACTTGCCTTAGTGCCTGGACAATTTGGACAAAGTCCCAAGGCAATAAAATGATGTGGTGCCCTGCACTGTTTACTTCTGTGCCCTTGTAGCTGTAAATAGGTTCACATTATCTCGCTGAACATGTTCAATAAAATCTTGAAGCAGATTGTGCATCATCAACATCCTGTAGTTATAGAGGCAGGATGGTAGTTCGAACCCAACCAAATGCTGAAAGGAGTGGCCCTTTAGTATGGTACCCAGAGGATTAGGAAAAACTATTAACAGTTGCCATGGAAAGGAAATGTATGCCTTGCTACCCTCAAATATTAACCAATGAGTTAGACGACACTTGCTGTGCCCTAAAACATTTTAAACCAGTTTCCCACTTGTTTGGTAGAAGTAAATACAACAAATAGAACAAATTTGGCTCAGGCAATTTTTGAAGTCCCACAAGTACCAGTAATGGAATTAAGGGCGAAGTCGGGACCTTTGAAAGACCCATTTGCGCCCAACACTGGACAGAAGTTGTCTCCCTTTATTGTGTCAAGGGAGATAATTCTTCATTCCTTGGAAAGTTCTCAAGAATGTTACCTTTGAGCTCAAATGATGCTTTACAGCAGAAGTTACAGCCTTTTTCTTGAAACAAAACTGTTACTAGAAGAATACAAAACCTAAGTAAATCGAGCTGAAAAATCAAGATAAACAATTCGGCTGTAAGTAGACTAATCTTCAGTTGAATTCGTTTTCGTCAATATCTGAGGCCTCTTTAAGGTTTTGTTTGCTGTCGAAAATGTTTGATGGAGGCACAAATCATTTTCATCAAGAAGACGTTTTGAATCTGTCTCAATAAATTATTAAATTTATTGATAAAGGAATTCCAGTCTGATGTTTACTAGTATTTATGTTAGCTAGATGTGCTTGTGTGTTCTCATTCACAATGTTTATTTCACATTATATTCATTGAACCGAGGTGGGTCCAGGGTCCGACTGCAAACATCTTGGGGGTGGGATGAGTGTATTTGCTATTTTGGTACACTCACACCCATATGACTTTCAATTAGAGGTGGGAGATGGACCCTGACCTTTCCCCCACCCCCCACACACACACATACATACATACCCTGGATTCACCTGATATTTATAAATTTATGTAGTTTACATACTTGAGAATATGGAAGTGAAATATTCAGTGACAGTTTAGGAAATGATGTAAACAACAGTTTGTTTTATTTGGGATTACACCTCCTTGTAGATAATCTGCTACCGTTTGGGTTGACCCCCATCAAGGTTCCTACAACACCTGGAAACATCATTCCATTTCATGATAAATTTCCATGACCTGGCAATCATGGAAAGATTGGTGTTTTTAAAGACGGACCTGGAAAATCATTGAATTTTCAGCTCTGCTGTGTTGCGCACAGTCCGTCACAATATTTAATTTTCAAATGTTCCTCAAAGGGTCTCTTTCAAAGATAAATATTGGTAAACTTTAATTTTGTGCATCAAACTTTCACCTGGGCATTGTTCAAAAACACCTGGAAAAAGTTGAAACACTCAGCCAAAAACACCCAGGATTCAGGCAACAGCAGTGTAAAAAATTTGGGTTTTTTTTTGTTTTAGTTTTTTTCCTGGCTTTTCAGTTTACTGGCAGGCATTTTTTTCCTCTGAAAGGTAATTGCACCCTCACCATCCCCCGAAGTCCAAAGCTGCCCCTACAGACATACATTGCTAATTATGTTGTATTATCGCCTACAGACTGTCAAGGCAACACACATCATCTCCACCTGCTATTCTCTTTTCAGCAAGTCTGGTACAAGTGACAGAAGCTTGGACTAACTGACAATGGCTTCACGACATATGGCGGGAAAAATTGCCATGTGGCAGAAGAAGAGTGACGAGCATCAAGAGAAGCAGATGATAAATCCATTTTCAGATTGGGAAGGAGCGTCTCACAGAGTCCAGCTGAGCAAAGATGATGTCAACTATGGGAGGCCGGTTGAAGGTTCCTCCACGGAGAGAAGGGGGAGAAAAGCTGGACAGCTCATCAGCAGTGAAATCATAGAACTATGTCAGGTGATCGCTAGTATTGGTAGAGATGAGCACGATGGAACCTATACTATCACTTTTGGTGAACTGTTTGAAGCCTACACTCGTATATCCAACAAGCTTGTTGGAATGTTGATGCGTGCTCGGAAACAAAACTTAATCAAGTTTGAAGGAGAAATGTTGTTTCAAAGGAGGGATGATAATGTTGTAATAACCGTTTTGAGAATTCCTGATGAAACTTCCTGAATGTTTCCAGTGTTGACATGCCGACTTGTGTTTATTTTAGTGAACTTTTTATAAGGTGGATGCTTTTGTTTCGTTTGGTAGACAGATCCATCAGCCTCACCCTCCGTGCCCATCCTCGAAATCCAGGGTATTTTTGAAATTAAGGTGCATGCATCATGTACTCTGGATTCATTCTATTCACAACAGTGATTTTGTGTATGGAAAGTCCCAGTGTGCTAAATACAGACAACCAATGAAATGTCATACAACTACACAAGAGGAAGTAACAAGGGAAGTAACTTTTGACAAATAAACATGGCAACATCACAGAGGTCTTTACTTGGCAGTGTTGGAAGAGACACAATGTTAAAGGCTATCAGTGGACTGAAGAAGCCTCATTGATTGGTCAAAATACAGACCTCAAGACGATCGTTCAGTATGGGAGTATATCCAGGGTTTCTGAGGAATGTTGGTAGAGTCATAAGTACCTTGGATTTGGAGGATCTGCTGAATATGACTCACCTGTGTATTGTAGGAAGACAATTCTTGGGAATTGTAAGGAGATAGGTTTTCTAAGATGAGGTCATTAGGAAGCACAGATTTGCTGAACAATCTATCTTGGTGTTGGTGCACAACAGTTTCTGATCAGTTTCTTTAATTTCTCATGTGATTTAAAGTTTGTGCTTAAATTAAAGCGCATCCTGTTAGACTGCCCATGTTAACGAGTGAGTTAAGTTGAAAGTCTTTTCACTGCATATGAGTGGAAAAGATTTTTCTCTGCTCATGCGGTTTCAATTTGAATGATCAAGTTTTAAGTTCACTTTGCTTTTTTCCTCCCGTACATTTGTCGAGCTTTCACTTTTCTTTTATAAACTACTTTTTTGCTCAGTTGTGTAATGGCAGAAATACTGCCCTTACACATTTCTGGAGCATGCCGAAAGAGATGCAGTACTCTCAACAGAATTTGCATATGAGCCATTGAAAGTGGTAATAGAACTTAATTCTTAATGTAATTGTGTAAAAAGTGTAAGTGCAAAAAAAATGCTATAATTCAGTGACTATTGTGAGATAATGTTGGTAAGATAGATTTGTTGGTAATAAGTAAATGTATACTCCATCATGGTTTTGATATGTATTTGACCTGCAGGTGACAACTACAAACAGATCCATTTCAACAACTCAAGTTTGTACTGATACAGTGTAATTAGCAATGGAAATCAGTGGGTTCACCAAACCCCAGCTAAAACTTAGCGAGCTCGGTGAACCCATTGTTAAAATTTAGTGATCTTGACGAACCCCGTGTTAAATTCCACCAACCTAAGTGAACAAGTAACCACCCCAGAACGGGTCGAGTTGGGTTGGGTTGACTGAATTTCTTGGAACCCCTTGCTGAAAATGTTGAAACCAGTGAGTGTAATGTAAAGATTGCTACACAAATTTACCTCTGTGTTCTCTGTCTTGATTTTGTTGTATAACACATCAATGCCAAAGTGTGATTTTGAAACAAAGTGCAATAATTTTATAAAATCTTTTATTTATTAAAAACATTGCAACTATACACTCATGTTTTCTGTTCATATGAGAGAAATCAACAAATCAACAGCACTAAATATTTCAGCCATAAAGAATCATTTGTCCACACTAGCAAACAGTTCAAACACAGCAAATCTCTAATACATTAAATATCAATAAACAAACTTTCTATGTTTGTATTTCTGTATAAAACTGTAGACTGAATAAGCGACTTTTCCCTTTCCTGCATATGAACCACACGAAAATCAGAAGCCCAGAAATCAATTCTCTGGACCCCTCTCTCTCATCGCTGGATCTGCTCTTAGATATACATGTACTAATAGTAACACTTGACATACCAAAATGTGGAGCAATGATCGTGACATGTAATGTAATGTTCAGCAATACATTTTAAAAGAATTAACCTGATTGCAAGCCAGTAATATTGTAGATGTATATCAAGAGCTTAGACCCTTGCGAATACTACCTCTCCTTATTTCATTTTCTAACTCTTAAGACCTGTCCATGTACCTGTACACTGCAGACTTTGCACAGCATCACAATATGAATGAGTTGAGTTGAAATGATGTTTTACGTTGCAAGGGCAATATTTCAGCCATAACGCAATGTGATGTGCAAGATGCACACCCAGCGAAAAGATAGTTCATAAAAGGGATCGATAGAAAGGAAAGCCATAGCAAAAGATCCTCATTTTAGTCGCCTTGTACGACAAGCATTGGGTTACTGAAGTCCTATTCTGTCTAAGTGACACCACGTTACTCCCCGGATGCCCCACGGGGGTCAATATTCTAGTAGTTTCATTCCAGAAAGTACATTCATTAGTGAAGGTTTCCTTAAAACTATTAAACTTGAACCATTGCTACTAATGGCCCTTATATCTGATTCATCGCATGATTGATGGTGATGACCCTTTACAATTTCTCATCATTCTTTCAAATGTAAATAAGTACATAAATGCTATCACTCATTCACATATAAACACTCATCCCCTCTACTCTTGAAAGTGAGTTATCAGCTTGAGTGTTTATTCCGTTGTAAATCTTGCACTGTCTTGGAATCTTCCCAAGGACGAGGACCTCGAATGTTCTGCCAGCTGTCTAAATTCTTCTCTTGCAAGTCCTGCAATATGAGAAATATATCATAATCATACCGGTAATTGTCTATTAGTCATGTTACGTCAGCAGTCATTGTACTTCTGCGAATGCACAACAAGGATACAAGTACTTCAAAAATGTAGTTAGGGTTTATGCAATTATTAAAGTAAAAATTCTCTTAAAGTAAGTCAGTGGTAATTGTATTTTGCATGGCTTGTGTCAATCTTTCAGCCATGTTACAACACTGT
Organism: Diodora aspera; assembly: GCA_031471655.1. Lineage (NCBI taxonomy): Eukaryota > Metazoa > Mollusca > Gastropoda > Lepetellida > Fissurellidae > Diodora > Diodora aspera. The sequence continues at coordinate 10,517 of JAUELE010233428.1, forward strand.
CACCAACATCATGTCAGGGACAGAGTTCATATCTCTAGTACGTAGGCTGGTTGGATTTATAGTGAGACTTGGCAATCTTTCAGTCACATGCCCACTTTCACCAGTTGAGTGCAGGAGGAAAGCCTGCATCACCAGTGGGGAGCTGGATGATTGTGATGCATTGAAACCTGCGAGCTACGCCAGGTACCTGGTACTGATGAACCAATGGTGATACCTTAATGTGTCAACTCACCATGTGATCACTGCATGTAGAAATACTGACCACTGCAGAGAAGCATGCCGAGCCCCCTACTACGGTTTAAGCAACGACTTTTAGGTTGGAGGCCGATGCTCAACCAACTGAGCCACCCCACCACTGCAGGATGATGCAATGGTAGAATGCTTGCGAACTGTTGGCCCCAATGGTTGTGGGTTCAAATCCAGTCTGGGATAACTAATGAGTCATCAAGCCAGCAAATTCTTGTGAAATAGCTACTAGTATATAGCTGAATTATTGATGAAAGCCATGTTAAAAATACAAACCAAACCTAGAGGTAGAGGTACACCCCGACCCTCATGCCCGACAATGACGCGTCAAAAATATAAACCAAACCTATCTCTTGTGTGAGAGGTACACCCACTCAAGGGCCCTGATAAGCTAATAATACTATCATGCTGAAGACAAACATACTTGAACAACTTCGTCAACGACTGGTTTACTGGTCTTCTTCAGTTTTATTCCATACTTTTCTGCTTCCTCTGAAGATATCTATAGGCAAGACAAGAAGTTTATTTGTATTTAAGGCCACCTGCTCATACACAAGGATGGATTTGAGACTGAGAACAACGAGATTCTTACAGATAAGTAACAACTGACTTCTAAGGTCAATGGCATGATGAATGTACAATTTGATGACAAGCTGAACACAGTAGAATCATCATTACAATTTAACAAAGATATAAATGCAATATGGGGTAAAGCTCTGGAATATATTTCAAAACAGAAACAATTTAACTTACATTTGAAGAAATTAAACAGCTGTTACTAAAATTCAACCTGTGCAGTATTTTTGGTCAAAATAATAACATTTTATTAAATTGTAACACTAACAGCACACCATCATAATCATAATCATAGCGAAGTCATACATAGGTCTGGGTTTTTCTGTTTGGAAATTATTTTATTTGCAGTTTTGCACCTCCAGACAAAAATGATTAGCCTTTGGTGCACATTGATCATCATTTTATGAGCAACTGATTAGCAATTTGTGCAAACTGTCATTCGAACCGGAACAAAAAATAACCTGCAGCCCCCACCCCCCCTCCCTCACCACTGAGTTTGGTTCCCCTCCACTTTTGAAAGTCATATACATAGGGCTACTAGAATATGCCCCCTCTTC
>JAUELE010233439.1:0-20656 GCA_031471655.1 Diodora aspera
GAGTGCGTGGCTGCAACTGGGACTGCCTAGTTGCTCGCAGTTGCTAGTTTCCTGGAGTACGACCGGTGTACGCGCGGCTAAAACTGATCTGTGCGGCATCTTCCAGTTGCCTTTGTCGATGTACGCTTAGCATTACAGGAAGACATAGTGGAAAACGAACACTGCTGCATAGTCAAGTAAACAAGTATGCTTTCAAAAGTCTGCAATTGGATGAAAAGGTCTCAGCCTGTCTACAGCGGGATCGTGCAACAGAAGATACGTGTGTGGCATGTTCTTGAAATGAGTCGCAGGTAGATATTACAACACGGGACAGAATCCTAAGGAACCCCATGGGCCTTCCTGGAGAGTGATCTGATGTCACTTACAAATAATCGGTTCCAGTAACCTAATGCTTGTCATACAAGGCAACTAAAGTGGGGATCATCTGCTTTCACTTTTCTTTCTATCGAGCTCATTTATGAACTATACTTCCACTTGGTGTGCCCCTTGCTATCAAGTTGCGTTATGGCTGAACTATTGCCCTCGCAGCGTAAAACATTATCTAAACTCAATTGAGATCTCAATCACAATAAAACAAAGTTAACATTTCTTAAAGATTAAAAATGCAAAGAAAATGTAATGTTATCTTTATAGCGATTGCAGGTAAAGCAAGCAAAATGTTTGTACATACCTTGCCCAAAACTCTGAGACGAAGCCACTACGAGCAGTGTCAGTTTTAACATAAGCTTCATTGTATAAAACTGTCAAAATCTGAAATAACACAATGACACCAATATATTACGTAACAGTGTAAGACGTTATAACTGCAACATAAGAATGTACGTCTTGAATCAGTACCCCTATGTAAGTTGTACTGGTACCCAGGTGTAAGTTGAGCCAAACCCTGTGCCGTGACATTGAATATGACCCACACGCACACACCATGACACCCACCCAGTTTATACAGGAATGTACGGTGTATTCTGACTTTGTGTGCATCTCGTAGGAAGACAGAATGGGTTTAGTTTCCAATATATTGTTTTAACCCAACGGGTGTAGTGCATGCGGATGGTACACCATAGTACAGCAACGCGTTTAGACACGGATCGCACGAATTGCACGTGCGGCAACCTTCCCAACCTCTCTCAATTTAACGAACTTGTTTGAGCACGCCATTTTGCCTACCGGACGATATTGTGACTTATGCACTAGCTCAGCTTATAATTGGATACCAGAAGCAATGTCTATTCACAGAGACCAACGTCTATTCACAGAGATCAACATCTATTCACAGAGACCAACGTCTATTCACAGAGACCAACGTCTATTCACAGAGATCAACATATATTCACAGAGACCAACGTCTATTCACAGAGATCAACATCTATTCACAGAGACCAACGTCTATTCATAGAAACCGCTGCATGAACTCCGCAGAGGAGGACGTCTGGATTCGTGAGAGTTAGGCAGAGATTCGTGATGCTTCATTGGTCGCTGTCAGATTTATTCACACGTGCCTACATTCCGAATCGAACATGTTGGAATCATTAAAAAGTGAAAATGGGTACGCAACTCATTCATCACTTTCAATCTGAATGCCTCATTGGATATTTCAGCTAACGCTTCGTAGGTGTAACCAAATATTTTCTACTTATCTTGTGTTCTGTATGTACGGTTGACAACAATATTTTCAGCAGTTCGACGTATACTATATGGAGTACTAAGATTGACCAAGTATACGTAATGTATGGTAATTTATCTGCGTGTGTTAGAGTCCAAAACGGTTTATTGATGACATTCTCTTGCAACGTGGGATCGCGTCAGGGGTGTATTCTTAGTCCTCAAAATTTAATATTCAACCTATTCATTAATAATTTATGTAAATTTATGCAAAATGGTTCGGATTTATTTAAAACTTTGATTGTATGGTCACACCAATTTTGTGCTATGGTTTTGAAATATGAGGCACCACTACGTGTAAAATGTTTGAGTCCGTACAGATCAAGTTTTGTAAATAAATTATGTTTTAAAAGTTAGTAAATCTACTTGTAATAATATGGCTCTTGGCGAATGTGGGAGATTGCCTCTTTAATATTTGTACATGACTAGAGCCATAAAATATTGGTGTCATTTGCTTTATTTACCAAATGCAAGATGTTGGGGATGTAGATAGTTTAGTTTATATTTCTGTTTAAACAGCGTTTGCGTCATACTCTCCCCCAGTTGTGGCGGGCGTCATTAAATGACACTCCTCAATGTAATTACTATAAACAGTTTAAATCCTTGATGAAGTTTATTTACGTAATCCATTTCTCCCATTACACTATAAACTATTATATGGGAAATTTCGTTATGGTAATTTTAAGCTTGCTATTGAAACAGGTAGATATGAAAATGTTAGAAAGGAAAGATATTGTTCTTATTGTGTAAAAAGAGAATTGCACCTGGTAGAAGATGAATGGCATGTAACTTTTGTTTGTAACTGTTATAGTGGGTTTCGACAACTATTTATATCTAAATATTTCAGTGTACACCCTACAATACACAACCTGATATCAATTTTACAGAGTGCTGATCCCGTGACTGTCACAAATGTTTGTCGTTTTCTGTACAATGTGAGAAAATGTAGATCTGAATGACATGCGCATAAGTGAAACTTGTGTTTTATGTGTATTATGGGCTGGTGGCCTTATACTACTGTAATAAACGTTGTCTTGTCTTGTCTTGAATTCCAGGTAACTTCACAAACTGTCGAAACTTTTAGTGTCGTGTCGTAAACTTTTTATTCATCTGTGGACGTATCTTTTTTTCCCTATCCCTACCGTTTATTACGATTTTGGAGGCACATGATTTTGGAAGTAATCCCTGAATAATAGAAAATGTGTTTGGCCTTTGTCCTGATTGCACTCCATCAGAGACGCCAGTTTGTGTCCGTTTGAACAATTGGAGTCGTTTTTATTCCTGAATTCGAAGGAATGCAGTATCACCCTCATTATGATGTAAAATGGCTCTTACTTTGTGAAAATCCTCATTCCAGAAATATTTTCCATATCCCGAGTTGTGTTGATTGATATTGTAAAACATTACTGATTCATCAGCAGCAGTCAGCAGCTTTCTCCTTTCAGCAGTTCTTAAAGAGGACTTCCGGTATCCCACAGGCTTAACCATTACCACTTACATGTGCCATTTCTTTAAAGTTAATGCAATTTGTAACGAGCTAACAAGTTATCTAAGTCAGCGGCACCATGTTGGTTAAACCACTCCATTTTCAGCAACACATGAGAGCATGTGTTTGGTTTATATTGTGTTTAGTGTGGTTTTCATTTGTGTGTCGTCTATATTGTCGAGACGAGGTGAGTCCTAAAGCAAAGATAAAATTAAGCTGGTCACAACAGATCATTTAGCTTTTTTTGTTTGATGGTAGGAAGTATCAACGTACTGTCGTACAAAGTGTCCCTTGGTCTCTTTTCTTACAATCACAATCACAATAGTATACCACCTTTAAGTGTGTTTGAAATGTTAGCTCAACTGCAGCTGGTGCGGTGTCGACTCGTTTTATATAGAGCTTTACAAAGTCGTTTCTGCTTATAGTGTTTTGGCTCGTCGCTAAAACTCGCTATGCTAGTCCTCCTTTGCTGTCACCTTAAGAGGTCATCCGAAACGAATGAAGGTTGTCCAGTGTTGTGGTTACCAAAATCATCTTAACTGACAATCAGATGTATCTTTACAGTTGTAGACTAAATCCCCATCGAACTGAATTGAAAATTTAAATGAGCTTCATCCATGATTTTTAACTTTAATTCTATTGTTTGGCATGGAACACTTGTCTGGAATGTAAATCACATTGCCTCACTCAAGCCTCCCATTTATTGTGTTAGCAATGAGGACCTCCTCGACTCAATAGCGGAGATATAATCTGGCATCGTGTGCAGCTCGTTATTCTTCAAACTTTACCGTGGATGGGCAAACAATCCATGGAAATTTAGCACAGTCCAAGAGAGCACAAATTTGACCGCGTTAAGAACATATTTCTCTTCGAAAGATCGATTCAGCTGCAATTTAGTAACTGATTGTAACTGCGGTTCGAGAAGCCTCATAGAGTTTGTGAAAGTGACTTCCAGTAATCTACAGCCTGCTGTGACCTAGTCACGTATTCGAGGCCCCCTACAGTGCTTACCAACAACCCGGGAGACATTTGATCACAGTCGTAATGAATTGTTCAATTCATTTTGTTCGTGGGACATTGCGGCATGCACACGAGCATCGATCTCAGTCGGCCTTCCATACCTCTAAGCTCTGATATTAATTGTGACGTTGTACTTGCTGTCAGAAAATAGATCCAAGGGTGTGCCTGTCAGTGTTTTATATCTTTAGTTTTATCTGTTGCTGTTGATGAATCCAATCTGGTAAGATCATGAGCAGACTTACAACTTCTTCTTGACATAACATTGACAGTCGCTATTCTCTTGTTGCTTCATCATCGAGTTTTCTGTGTATGTTTCGAAATTATTCATCAACGTTAATACTTTGGTTGTAACCTAATTATTTAAATTGACAAGCAATTTACCACGAATATCAGACTGTCTACTGGAATGGTGCATGGTTTAGAATGGCTAATCATTTGTCAAATTTGGATTGCATGGGCTTAGTTCCATTTGGTTCAGTCTTTGGCGACCTGACGTGTTGAGATAACTGGACAATTGTATTCAGTCAAGAATCCTTGACCCTATTTCCCAGTAAATCTGAAGAACCATACCGAGAACGATCAAATGGACAATACTTTATACTAAAATTAATTATCCACTGGATACTCGGGAACTAATTGCAGCTTTCCTGTCTTAATAATCATCGTTTACCCTTCGCGAAATGATTACCCTCTGCTGTACCAGTTTTTGTAACTGCTGCACGACATGGTTGTCTCATGAGAGATTTTCATTTTTTCAATTAGTTGTCGTTCTTAGCATTCCGATTTTCCAGATTATTGATCGCTACTGCAAGTGGGAGTTGCTACATCATCGCATTAAACCGGATCCTTCCAAAAGCTGATCATGTTGTCCATTTCAGGCTTGATATATGTCTATAATCTTGACATAGTACGATTAGGTAAACCATTGGAACTCAGTCATAATACTGTATCGTGGTCGTTTCATGTCACACTGCAAAAACTGAAAGTAGGCGTTCATAATGAGGAGTAGGCATTCATCACATGTGCACTAACTATATGATGAAGGTTTAACCAGTAAACTTTTGTAATGATTTAACGGTTCAACCTTCAACGTAATTTTTGTTTGCAATCTGATGGTCAGTTGCAGTGCAATGCGATGATACTATCGTCGATGTATAGATGTTAGTGAGTGATTTGAGGTTTTACGTGGGTTTCGGTAACCAGTCAGCAACATCACCACGGACGCACCAACTTCACATCCGTGGAAGGGCTCCTATCTCTCTGGGCTGAAAGAGAGATGCCTGGGGCAGGACTCGAATCACAACCGCTAAGACTGACAGATTGCTGGGCCGACGCGCATCCCCTATGTATAGATACCTCAAACTCAACAATAAATATGTTTTCCATAAAATTATTAGAGGTTTCTTGAACATTTCCGTTTAAAGTTTAAACACATATCCCCTTTTTAACCCGACGAAGTGCATACGGTCAATTACAACCTTAAGTAGGTGTTACAACTTCCAGTGAATCGTTATCGAGCTGTCGTCGACAAAGAAAATTAACGCTTTCATCGTATTCGGTATCTAAAATAGATCGTGTTCTTGTATTCGTACTAAATATGAGTCGCATGTGTGATTCACAGAGGCGGGGACTTGCTTGTTTGACTGTAATAATGAGTGCATTTGTTCAGGTTCTGATAACTGTCTAATCGACGGGAAACTGATGTTCTTGCTTCTGTTCTACGCGGTTGGCTAATTTCTCTTGAGAAATAAATGGGTTTGTGTTCTTGTATAATTAGGCCGTGTTTAGTGTTTTTTGATCTGTGATTGTAGCAATTCAATATTTAATTGTTATTCCCGTGTCAAATGGACGGATATAATTTGATATTCAATATGTGTAGAAAAGGTCAAACGACAACACAAATTTGCTTGATGATTTGTAGACAATGGTCGATTACCGTAAGTCCAGATATCGACGAACCCGGATTGTCATGTTTTTCGTGCTTGCCTTGTCTTCTGAACGGTAGAGTGGACACGGGATCACATGACTGACCATCGTTACAGTCTCAGTCCAAGCAAGGAGATCCGAGGAGTCATTCTTTCCCCATCAACCTTGCGTGTGCCGTTCAATGCCACTCTATGAGTGAACAGTCAGAAATGCGCATTGGTCTTGTCCGTGATGTCGATAGAAGTGGGTTGGCGGTGGTGTTTGAAAGAGCATTCTTGTATCCAAATGTAAGTGGAGCCAGCGCATAAGGCGAACTATCATCCAATACACTGAACAGCGTGCTTCGACGAGTTTATTTCATTTTGAGAGTTTGGGAAGGTGCACGCACGTGCAGTTCATGAGACCCGTGCCTAAACTTTCTGCTACGCTGGGGGTTAATCTAGCGCATGCGTTTCAAGCATGCTGAAGGAGTTGAATGAACCGTGATTATGCAAACAATTAAAACAATGCGATGCAAAGCTTGGAATACCATGTAAGTCCTTTATAATCTGCCACCCCTCTGTCAGTAGTTGCACGGTGCGGGCGGATGTGATGCCTGTATGTACATGTACATAAGAGATGTTATCTCAAAGAACATTTTATGTATATTATACGCATAACCGTAATCAAAATATATTCGATATAGCGGAACAGTTTCTAAATGTTATATAAAAGCAAAGACAATTCATGTTATGCTAATAAAAGACTTGAAATGTGCTTATTTGATAAGTCGGTATCTAACTCTCTATGTTGCTACACCATATTAAAACATATAGTACTCAAAAGACGTTTAGGGTCAAACATATGTAGTTATATCAATATTGTGTTAACAAGAAGCAGTGAACCCGAATTGTACACGATATCATGTTGGCACACCTACCGCATGACAATGTGTGCATGTTTAAAGTGACAACTATGAACAACACCTGCAAGTGTTGTATGTGACGATGCATCATGAATTTCCATTCTGGAGGAACATTTCACATGAAGCAAATTTTCCTAAAATTCAGTATCATTCAGCATTACATTTTCAACTGACCTTTAAGGTAATTGGCACACTTTCAGTTGTGTCAATATTTTATGAAAAAAAAACCTTTCTAAAAATATGCAAACCTTCAAACAGCAAGATCGATTATATCAGTTTATACTTATATAAGGTTTGACCCTTAACTTCTTTTGAGCAGTCTATTCCTTGCCATACGTTTTGAGAGTCTTCAGATACCACTGACCACACAAGCAGATTATATTTTAAGTTTCAACATTCACTTTTCAGAAATATCGACCCAATAGCTTAAAAATGTCAAGCATGTTCTGCATACTTAAAAGGAGTTGCGGAGCAAGAGAATATTGAAATATTGTTCCGTTGTCAAGTTTGGAAGTACGCTTTCCTCTCTGTAATCTTCCAAACGTTAAGTGAATGTGTGAAAACACGTGAAGTTAAAGATTGTAATGTAATTCTGTTCCCAAGTACAAATGTTAAAGACGTATTTGGTAGATTACATCAAGGTGTGGGTTAATGTTCTTGGCACGGAGACGTAAGTACTGTCCAATTCCATCCAATTTTTACGGGTGTTTTCCAGACAATTGCATAGAGCCAGGAATTGTCACAAATACTCACAGTCCTTTTTCCTCTTTTGTGTTGCCGCATTCGCCAAATTGATTATCGGGAACTGCCACAGCATAAATTCGACTGGAATGGCAATATATAGGGGAAGCCGTCGACATCGTTGCTGCAAATCTCGACGCTGAAGTAATTCCTTACGCTGCAAACTGGATTCAGTATTTAAAACATATGCTTTGCCTTTTTATGTGTCGCATAAAGTAGAGGTCGTAATTGCAATATACGGCTTCTCCTTTCACTGGTTTTTCTTCTTTAACGCAATAGCTAAGGATCTAGTAAGAGACCCAATTACCAAGGCTCAGTATCAGAGCCAATGGTGATCGGTCGTAATGCTTTCAGCTGCCGAAGTGCCCGTGCTGATAGCTTTCTTGGCCTTAAATTTCAAAGGTTGCATGATTACCTATGATTTTCTAATGCAAATTCTGAATGCATCATTGTTGTAGGAAATTGGCACGCAGATCTGTTGTTAAATTAGGAAAGGTGTTTATTTGCATTTGTAATAATTGGAGCTCTGGATGTGAAGGTAGCCATAAAATAACTGGTAGCCTTCACGTCAGCTTCTTTTCGTTGCCAGTTAACATTGTTTCCACACCTTATTACAAATCCAGGACGGATCATTTTATTTTACCGACTCAATACATTGTAATATTTTAGACTTTAACGGTGGAAGACCAGCTATTGGGTAGTTGCACTCCCTGCATCTTTTCATCTTCTAGCTTTGTATCTCTAACTTTAAATCACATGCACAATATAACCTGCTTCAAATAGGTTGTCATTGACTGTATCGTCTAGGTTATGTACCAGAGTGATTCCATACTAACGTAAACGTTATTTTGGCCGTCAGTATACTAAACTGTACGAGTAGTCAGTTCACATTTTTCCGTGGATATTGTTTTCAAAAAGTGTTAATAGTTGTCATATTCTGTTTGCATTTTACTTGACCTGGTGGAATATATACTCATGCTCATTATTGTCACCCCTTGAGTTCTACTATTTTTGCTCTTAATGAGTTTTGTATTGCCATGTTTATAGGTTTATGCCAATGATATCATGGTGAACCTTCATGGATCTTTGATCTGGTAGATTGGAATTGTACGTGATATTGTTCTTCTTTGATTTACTAAGTCTTTTAGTGCATTTCAGAAACTGTTGCCTTTATTTCATCACTTCTCGAAATTATGTTGGGGTGACAATAATAATTAGCATGAGTATATTTGGAGAGAAAGATCAAATCATTCTGAACACCGGTAACTTTTAGAGGTTACCACTTCTTGAATTAAATTTAATCGCCCCTCTGCTCCAACTTACGGTGTGGAGATATGTTTCACGATCATGGAGATATACCAAAACGTAACAAATGTTCATGGCTCATGAATTAACCAGGTGATCAACCACTTTGTTGTTCTCGCAAAAACAAACATCTGAACAGCTGTGCTCTGAGGTTTGTTCAGCGTGACACGAAGGGACAACACGACCATACTGTCTCGGTCAGTGTTTGCAACATTCACACATGACTGTGACACACCAAATCGCTTTCATCCTCGGCTATCTAGATAACACGTCTCTGTGACAAGACGACAATGTGATACTCGCTTTCCCACTAAAGAGGATATTCGTTTACAATCCCTGTTGGTTAATCTATATGGCAATTTCATGCTAACTTCCGATATATTGAATGCAATCACGTGTTTGCTTCTCACCTATTGATTTCCCATACATCACTATTAGCACGTGCCCCAGTGATACAGAAAGTGAGACTGAGTTTCATATACATTTTGTTTGTTCCTATATGACGCGGATGGCGAGATCCTTACGGCGACACAGCTTGCTGATTGCTCTTTTTATCACTCCCGAAACGCTGGAAAATGGTCTGTTTGGCGTCTTCTTCCCTGTGGCCAAATAGTCAGATTTTGTAAGCAGTCTCCGGGAGACGAGGCGCAATGGGATGAGCGCCACTCGTCTTGAAGAGTTTGGAAAGCAATCAAAGAGGTTATGGCGGATTTATCCGCAACGTTATGGTCATTTCGTGTCACTTGCAGTACACAAACCTCAAAAAGCTTTCACACTTAACATGGTGAGAGAATGTTCTTATCGTCAAGTAGTCGCTCAAACAGAAAGCCATACATTTATTTCAGACAAAACCCGTCTGTTGTCTAGATCGTAAATTTTCGGAATCATTGTCCAAAAGAATCTTCATCAAGATTATTGTTATTAGATTCAACCACTTTAGCAAAAATGTTCAGAGACTGCTTGATGGCCGTTGTAGCCTAGATGTACTTCCTTATATAGAAATCAAGCATCTTAGTCTTGAGTAGCTGGACAGTCGGCTCTCAGGCCATTTTGATTTTATTACTGCCACAGCTCGGTGTTCCTGGGCTGATGTGCCAGGGATATTCCTTCGGAATACCAACATGGACCTAACTTGTCAGTATTGATTAACAATTGGGAGAATTTATTGACAATCACAGCGTGGCGTCATTCGTGTTACATCGTGAATGGCCGTGTTTGCTGCTCCGCTTCAAGTGTCTGCTTTCTCAAAGGAGATACAAAGACATTATTCTTCTCAATGTTTTCCTTCTGTTGTATCAGTCTCAACCAGAGAGTGGGTACTTTAAATCCGACAGAATGCCACTGGGGAATGACTGTTTCACAATATGTTAGGTCTCATTTCATCATCCCACTTGAATATGTTTTAATGTTACGTTTCTGAACTGTACTGTATGAGATTGGCAATTGAACATATAGTTTTTCTTATGACTACCCGTAGTGATTCCAGTGAGGGACAGGGTGTCACTTGGATAGCAAAGGCCCCAGTAACCCAACACTTGTCGTACAAGGCGAGGCGCAGTGGTTAGCGCGTCGGCCTAGCATTCTGCCAAGGTTGTGGTTCCAATCCAGCCCGGAGAGCCAGGAGCCCCGATACCGACCTGGTGTTGATGAGATCGTGGTGATGTGGCTGAAAGATTGCCGAAAACCACGTAAAACCCCAAATCACTCACTCACTCGTACAAGGCGACTAAAATAGAAACTGTTTGCTCTCACTTTCTTTCTGTCGATCTCGTTTTCTCTCGGTGTGCACCGTGTTGTATTTCAGCTGAAACATTGACTTCGCAACGTAAAACATCATCTTAACGTTGACACTGTAACCATATCTCATATTGTAACTTTGGTTTGTAAAGGTAGTTAACTACCATGGTTTTATTCGTCTGAATAATCTTGTGGACACTGCATGTTTAGTCATTTAGCTGTGAAATATCTCATTTTTGGTCATCTCAAAGTAGACAAAAGTGGTTGTACAATCATGTAGATCACACATAAATGTTTAAAAAATAAGTTAAAAAAAACACTGCAGCACTCACTGATTTGACTGCTGGTGAGATCCGATGTAATGTATACAATAGCTTACAGTTCTTAGATGAATGAGAATTGATGAGTTTCCTGCTCAGCAATCCTGTACGTGTAGTTGCAGAGTTTTAAGAAAGCATTAAGAGCATTAAGTCCACATGACATGTGCTTTGTTTTGAGTTTTGCAGGCAATAAAGAGCTATGCGTCAAGCTGTGTGTGCGTGCTTAGGATAGGTTTCTGGCACCAATAATTATAGTCACGCCACGTTGCTAACGGTAAAATTTCATAACTTGGTTTGCCCGCTTTGGGGGGCAACCGCATCATCTTTAACGTTGGATTCGTGGTCAAACTCAATGTTTTCTGTTCAAAACATAACCTTGGGAACGATAAATATACCTAACATTATGTACATACCACGAATAATGCACAAACGATATAACATATCTGTCGGTTAAGCAGCCTCGTAAATGGCCTTATCGATTTTCTGACCCCCATGCCAGAAATTAGGACACAGAATCTTGAACATATTCGTGAACCTTCGTAAACGATACACTTGCAAATCAATGCATTCGGCTCATATTCGGAAAGCATTCGAAAATCTGCGAAACATTCTTCGGTAAACCCTCAGAGACAGGTTCGGAATGAGGCTGGCTAGTTGAAAGTAAAAAATATATGCGTTTGCATCTGCCGGGACTAAGGGGATATGGTGTTATTTAATTAGGCATACATTACAGTGTACAATTTACAGTTTATGTTATTTATTTGATACAGACAGCACTGGACTTATTTCAGCGTTTGGGAGGCATGTATCCAATTTTAAAGTTTCATAATACTGCAGCCAACAGCTTATTCCTTGGGGAGAGAAACAGAAATACAAAATAGATCACTCATACTGTGCGTGTGTTTAATTTTGCATATGACATAAGGTTAATATCGTACTTCTGCTCCATGGAAAACTGAAATTGTATTTGTTGCATCAAGCCCTTGGGGACTTGGGGAGGGAAAGAAAGGTATTGAAGCGTAAAAGGGCGGCTAAAATAAGGAACTCTTGCTTTCGGTGTTCATTATGGGAATTGCTGGGTTCCCCATCGGTGGCAGACCTTACACATATGATCATGTTACGGTTGACGGACTTCCCTTGCAACGTAAATTAAAACTTATTGAAGTGTTTAAAAATGTAAGTCAGTCTGTTCATCAAATCATTCTCTAGACTCGATAATATTTAATATATAAACCATGAGGCCAGCGATGTAAAATAACAGCCAGCCAGAACGGGTCCCAGGCTATGAGCAAGATGCTTGGCTGCACGGTCTTTATTTCGTTGAAGCACCAAGCATGCGGTTACTGATGTCGTATATGCTAGGTTTAAGTGACCTTCATGTGTGCTGAATGAGATGATTGAACGTATGATTATTGAAGTTTTGGTAAATTGTTGATATACTGACGTCCAAAAGAAAGTATACCAAGATTTTGAGAGACTACTGAATACATTCACAAATGCGTTGGATATACAAAAATATCCCTTCAAGACTTGGAAGGTTTATCAATGAGATGACGTCAATCAAATTACATGTATACTCACCGAAATCCAAATATACTTTTGATTAACTATGACATAAAGACGTAAGGGAACATAATAGAAATCATTTGGTACAATTTCTTTTGGGCGTCAGTAAAGCAATGTATTGGACAGTAAACCCTAACACTCTTGCGACGCGTTCACAAAGTCGGAATACAGTGTACAGTCCTATATAATCTGTCACCCTTCCGTCAGCAGTTGCACGCTTCGGGTGGGTCTGTGTCATGCATATTCGGTGAGGTCATGACTCAGGGTTGGCTCAACCTATATTTGGATAACAGTGGAAATCAATTACCCTTCGTTACCCTCTAAACTAGTGCACCAGAAATATCCCATCGAATTCTGAATTACTTCATGCTGAATAGTGAAGTATAACCTGTTAAACCAGTTGAACCTAGATTATACGGTATGAGTAACCGCATGCTTGTTAAATTGGTCGCATGCAACGCATGCAGGTTACCAGCTTGACAAGTTGAGCAATGTGAAGCCCGAAGAGTAGTTATATATTATGTAGATGAGTGAAAGGCTTAGATTGTAAGTTGCAGGTCTTCAAGGTTTATCCTGCATCACTCCGAGACACTGGCAGTTGATGTCAAGTACATCGTACTCATACACTGCCTCTCTCTACGAGTCGAAAACGAGTACCAGGTCGGAAAATGATGGTGATGTGAAAACTAACCTTCTAGCGCCTAACGAGCAGGTAGTGGATTGTACATTGCCGCAGTGACTAGGGTAATAATGTGGAGCGTTTTGAGCATGTACATTGGGTGTGGATTCAGTGCTAAGTATGTCTCCTCATTATTATTATATGAGACAACTTACACTGGGGTTAAGTCCACGTCTTACCTTTAACAAGTTTTGCTTGATTAACTTCTTCAGCACACCTGGACCTGGAGTACTGAAACAAAACGTCTACTCTTCTATATTCTACTTCCTTTTGTAACATTGGCAGAAAACCATTTTTAGCATCAGTACATTGCTATAATGTCATAATGTCCCAGTTTTATGCTGCAATTCAAATGACCATTGTGGTTATCAATCCGCGCTTGTTCTACGCTTTAATTTCTGCCGGCCTTAAGCTGTTTTTGAATAATTCATTTCAGGCAAGACGTTTACTGTTTCATAAGAAATAATTAATACCAGTATCTAACTTTAAATGTCAACAAGTTCAACATCGGCTTTATTCCTTCAAATAATGGAAATTGTGGTTTATCATACTCTTCATGTCCATCCATGTAGGTGTGTTTGTCCCTCTCCCAGAGGCATATCATGTAGTCATTAAACTTGATGATATACTGGATTACGACATTGCGGAAGGTCAAACAGATCATTAGTCTCTCTCGGAGTCTACCCATTAGTCTGATGTCCAGTGTCCTTTTAGTGTAAGGTTATATATAGTTGGGCTATGGGTGGGTTTTGGGTTGAGACAACCTTAGTATAAGACATACTTTAGGCCTAGGGTGACGGTTAGACGTTTTGGGTGTTGGATTCACGGGCTTTCGGAATTATCTCGTATCAACAGCCATCTTAATGGAGAGGTACCAGCGGGAACCCCGGGTGTACCAGGTGATTGGTCAAGACGTAAATACAGGAATACAAGATACGATTTTTTGCATATAAAAGATGCAAAGCCTTGGTCTTCTTTTCTCCTTTTTATGAGTTCTGTATCAGCTGTTTTGGCTTGTGTGCGACGTTGTTGTTATTAGACGAAACTACTCACTAACGCAAACAATAAATCATGTCAATCAGCTGCAGACATGGTGCGCTGGGAATCGCCATACTGAATGATTGTTAATGTTATATTATACTGCTTTTTAATTCATCTGGTATCGTTACTATATAACTACTTTGTAATTCATCTGGCATCGTTACTGTATAACTACTTTGTAATTCATCTGGTATCGTTACTATATAACCACTTTGTAATTCAACTGGTATCGTTACTATATAACTACTTTGTAATTCATCTCAGTCATCATTATATAAATACTTTGTTATTCATCTGGTATCGTTACTATATAACTACGTTGTGATTCATCGGATATCATTATGTAACTGCTTTGTAATTCATCTGGTATCGTTACTATAAAACCACGTTGCAATTCATATGGTATCGTTACTATATAACTATGCTGTAACTCATCTGGTATCATCATTATATAACTACTTTGTAATTCATCTAGTATCATTACTATATAATTACTTTTTAATTCATCTGGTATCATCACTTTATAATTACTTTGTAATTGATATGATTTCATTACTACATAACTAATTTTAACTTCATCCAGCTGGTGTTATTTCAGATCGTTTGAAAATGCGACGTCAATTATATATCTTGTTTACTTTAACTAAGTGATGTATCTAGTACGTTTGAAAAATACAAACCTCGTACTTCAGGCTCCCCTGTCTATAGATTGTTGTGGATCAGGAAGATGAGTTGAATTGTATAGAGATCACATAATGTCTCTTCATTCTGTGTAATTTGGAAAAGCAATTATGATGGAAATATGTGTATTTAGGGACGGATTTTAGATATAAACCTACTATATAAAAAAGTAACCTGAGATAATAATGTCTTAACACTGCCCGCATTAATTGGATAATATCTGTTTGGTCCGCTGGAACATGCTCATCACGAATATTATTCGTTTGACGACTGATTTGAGACGTCAAATCGAGAAGCAAATGAATTTCACACGCTTTGACGAATGCATCACGCGCTGGTGCGTCGAACAAGTTAGAGGAGCGGATATTGGTAATCGAAAGAATAAGACTGATTGTTATAAATATAGCATTCATGAACACTGGAGGAGAAACTATTGTTTCTTGACATTGTTAGTTCAAGATGAGCTTGAATTGATTTACACTGAGAGAATAATTAAATTCTTGTGTTTCAGTAGTTATGGCTGCTTGTGTCAAGGGTGGGGCGGGGGTAGGTAGAGCAGTGGTTGGGGTGTCGGTTTAGTAACCTGTCAACCTTGACGTTTGTGGGTTTGACTCATTCAAACCGGGGATTGACACCGACGTAGTGTTGGTGTCACCGTGGTGTTATAGATGAAAGATTGTTGAAAATCAATCACTCACTCCTTGTGTCGAGGGTTTGAATCCTGGATCAACTGCAGCTTATTGATGTCTTCATATTGGAGTGGAGTTCTTCTTAGATATGACGTGAGATTTTCTATTTCAGATGCCATCCCTAGGATACGGTTTAATCTAGGTCTTGGCGAAACATTACTGCACGTAACTATTACTTCCATCCTGCATTTATCACATGGGGATTCGTGGCAGCAGCCCTCAGAGAAGGACTTACAGAGCTATGTCACTCGCTAAAGACAATAACAATGATTTGTAACGGCATTGTAGCGGTATTTTGTCAACGACTTCCTCCCTTCTCAGTTAAGACATTGCACATCTTGAGGCTTTATGGCTGAGTGATTGTCAGTGTGATTTGAGACTCCAAACTTCTCACAGTTTTATCAAAAGTTTTCTGCTATGACATTACATAATGCATTTTATTTGCAAATTTATTTTCTTGTAATAATGTAGTTATCCCATCCCCGCACATCGCCGTCAGGTGTTTATCCACATTGTAACCATAAGTGTGTACAGGGATTACAGTATTTGATGGATAATGATACGGCACCATTACTTTGATTGCTGATTAGGTCGATAAGCTTTGCGGACTTTCCTTCGTGTATTGGCAAAGACTGTGACACAGGTGGCAGATTTTCTATTGTGTTCCAAAGAACGGTGACTATGCTCCGTCGTCGAGTTTCCAGACAACCTTAGAATGCATGTTCTTCGCAATGACGTTGTTGATAATGTAATCATAGCTCCTGATACTCTTTGAATATGCTTTCCACGCTTCTTGGGCTCGAACATCTGCCGTACAATTTCATTCTTGTTGGAATGACGTCATCAGATTCCCTCGTAGTGTGACTCTGTAAGCAACTGAGCCATTTGAATGACGACAACCAACCCGTGCATTGGTTCTAACATACCACATCAATATCACTTAACAGATATCGTGAGTGGAGCAAGGGTGACCTCTACTCTGGTTGCTCTTTCAAGGAGAACAGCCTTGTATCTTTGATCAAGACAAGAAAAGAGCTCATATTGACTTCATTTAATAGTGCACGACTAGATAGCCTTGCCATTATACCTGCCATAAGAGAACGTTGAAAAAAGACAATTTTGTTTGTTTCTACAATCATCTTAAGAACGAAGTTTTATGTTCAGCCATGTACTCAGTTAATTGCCCATTATATAGGTTAAGATGATTTCTTCTTAAATAAACTCTAAAAAGAATTGTTTTAGATAGGGAGAGTCCATTTGATTGAGGGGGGTGTAACGGTTTTGGTTAAAATAGACAGTTTGTAGACAATAATGGAGAAACTAAATAGATTGCCTGAATCAAGAGTAAAGAATACATATATTGCAGAGACATACATATTTGTCAGTTTATAACTATCAAATGTATGATGAAATTGTTTTGACGCTCTTTTGCCAAAACCTTTCCGATTAACCTTAATCTCACCGTTTTACTGCATTGAATATGCCTAAAGCATCCGAACTACAATGAATAAAAAATAAATACATACCCCCCCCCCCACCACCCACCCACCCCCCCAAAAAATAATAATAATAATAAATAGAAACAAGAGCAATCCCGGTACTTACAACTGAGGTATTACCCAAAACCTTTCAAAGTTCAACTTGTTTCCATGGAAACGGACAAAATATAAATTTTAGAAATACAAGACTAGCAAAAGGCACCATTTCATCACGTGGTTTAACTGCGTACCAAGTTTCGTATAAATACATGTAACTCAAGCAATTTTTGATTTCTGGCCCGGAAACGAAGGCTACCCTACAATTTTCAAAGCTCAAATTGTTTCCACAAAAACGGAAAAAATATAAATTTTAGAAATTCAAAACTAGCAAAAGGCACCAGTTCACCACCTGATTTAACTGTGTACCAAGTTTTGTGTAAATACCTTGAGAGGTTTTAGAGTTGTGGCCCAGAAAAAAAGGCTACGCTAAAATGTTCAGTTTAAATTGTTTCCACGGAAACGGAAAAAATATAAATTTTAGAAATTCCACACTAGCAAAAGGTACCAGTTCACCACCAGATTTAACTGTGTACCAAGTTTGTTGTAAATACCTGAAGCAGTTTTAGAGTTCTTGCCCGAAAACGAAAAAGCTCACTGATGGACGGACAGACGCCAGCACTCATGACTATATCCCCCCTGCATTGTATGCCGGGGGATAATAATACTTCAACCATTAAACTTAAACAGGAATAGAAACAGTAAGACATTGAAATTTCAACATCTCAACATTGACATTATCATTCCATTATGTATCATGATCCTCACCCCACACCCCAGGGATAACTAACTCAGAGAGGTAGTAGGCGGTTTAAACTATAAAAAATACTTAAACCATTAAACTAAAACATGAATAGAAACAGTAACACATGGAAATTTCAACATCTCAACATTGACCTTATCATTAAGTGTGGACGGCAATGCAGGGGTTGAGCTATGGCAATGCAGGGGTTAAACAATAGCTCGTCTGCACTAAAAACTATGCTGACTGTATTTGCATTATCCTGGACAACAAGTTAAAAATAAATAACCTTTTAACAGTCACAGGACACATTTGGCCATTTTTAATCATGGGTGATCATGCAACACCATATCAATAATAGATTTACCTCATCGCTGATACCTTATCCTCATACACATTATCTGTACAGTATATAATGTCACACTGACCCAATAACTACCTGGAAATAATGATTGATTTCCATGAAAAGCATTCATAAACCAGGCATTCCAGGAAATCTTTAGAACAGAAAGTAGACAAGTCTATCCAACATCATATAGAGATTGGGTTTCGTCATACTCAAGTTTCTTTCTTGTGAAGCTTTTATTTAGGATCTAACAATATCTTCAGAAATTTTGTTCATAAATCATTTACATGAAGCAAGCTGAGCCAAGAAATCTTGGTTTTCAACGGCAGTACCTATGTGATTGTTTCAGCTACAAACATAGATGTGTGACAATACATGGGTATTCCCAGAATTTTCATAACATACTATTTTTAGAGCTTAGTAATAATTCTCGAACATTCTATTGGACTGATACAAAACAAACCAGCAACAGTCACTGACGTCATTTACAAGATGGATTTTCATAGACAATGTCGTCCTGTGAGTATACTTTTAGTTTAAACATTTGTGTGGGCAAGCAAGCTCACCAATACATTATGGTAATATTCTTTGTACCACAGAATTCAATATAAACTGCCCTGCAGCTCATCATAACAGGATGCAAACCCACAAATGCCAGTGTTGATGGACACGTCTGGGTTTGACAGTCCATTTTGCGGCCATTCTTTGTGCCACCTAGTCTGATGTAGATCTGACCGCTGTCAAGCACCCCAACATTTTTTCCTCGAGTGTAGGGCCGAACATTTGGACTTGAGTACTTGAGGGGGTGGACTCGTCTCGACTCAGATACTTGAATTTCACAAAAGGAAAGAGATTTCGATGTTTGTTTTCACAAATATCAGATTCTATCATTCAAAAAGGGTTCCGGACATTATCCACCCTGGACAACTTCCCTCCGGACATTTTCCACCCGAACATTATCCCCCTTGCATTAATGAACAAACGGACATTTTCCCCCTCGAGACTGTTGTGTTTGTTGTACTAATTAAATTCACAACTTTGTATATGCTAAATTTTTAGAATTTGTTTTTATTGTGTTCATCAAGTTATTGGCTTCGCATGAGCTATGCTTATTTAATAATATTTTGAAACGTAATGAGCCCCTTTGTGAATTAAGTGAAATATTGCATTTAGTATAACTGGCTTCTCTTGGTAAACTGTAATATAAAGGCATCATGTAAGGTGCCATGCTATTCTGTGTCTAAAGTCATGATGGAAATTGTTACGCCAGTCGAGGTGGTGCAAAGCTTTATATGGAAGGACAATTTTTGAATAGCATCGGTAACTGTGTGCTACTGAAATGACTTTATTTATGTGAAGTAAAACAAATGGGTTGACAGCTTTATTTATATCAAATTAATTTAATGTGAAATACATTCTGTATGTAATGTGAAAA
This sequence comes from Diodora aspera, assembly GCA_031471655.1. Taxonomy (NCBI): domain Eukaryota; kingdom Metazoa; phylum Mollusca; class Gastropoda; order Lepetellida; family Fissurellidae; genus Diodora; species Diodora aspera. Next base: position 19,813 of record JAUELE010233439.1, read on the forward strand.
ATACAATGCTGTAAATCACATAAAATTGTTAAGAATACATCATAAGGAAAATTTATTGAATTTAATCTACGGTTTTGTTCATTGTTATATTAACAGGAGGGAAATTGTCCGGGGGGAAACTGTCCGGGGGGAAAGTTGTCCAGGGGGAAAATTGTCCTACACCCAAAAAATATCACAAAGAGCATAAAAATACATTCACAATATACATGTAGTGTGAATTCTCAGGTGCGGAAATCATGTTAAACATACCTTGTATGAGGAAAAACAGTTTGATAAATCCCAAAAGAGTCACCCCTTGAACTCGGAGAAAACCCCTGAAATTTACAACTGTTAGAGAGTTCGGCCCTGCTATATATTCAACCATATATCAACTCCTCTCAGTTTATTGTTATTTCCCATGCCAGTATTTGAGGTACCCTTACCCCTCCTGTCTAGGGTGGGATCATCTTCCAGCTGACAAATTGGGTGCTTGCTGTCTGATTGCTAGGACACCAGTCCTTGTAAACAAATATCCCTGGGTCAGGGATTGGGAAGGACACGCGCCGTCAACATAGTTGATGAGAGATATCATTTTCTGGGGTTGGGTAAAATTGAGAAATTAACATGCAAAATGGTGCATTCTCAGCATATTTCACGAGTTTATGTAATATTTTAGGGGTTGGTTTGCTGCTAACATAAAAAAAAATAATAACGGGTGAGCAAAAGGGGGGGGGGATACGTGCCCCCTGTGCAACACCCCCACCCGATCCCCCCCGGATCTGGGCCTGTACCTAGAGAGAAAAGCTTCCCCTCTTTTCAAGCAAAATAAATGTGTTGTAAGGTTCCAATCAAAGAGTTTAAAACC
>JAUELE010233440.1:0-11894 GCA_031471655.1 Diodora aspera
ATATCAGCAGTAGAAATTAAAGGTCAAAATGCTCTGTATAAAAGTCTTGTAAAACAGCGTCATAATTGTAGAATCTATGTTAAAATGTCTCAAGTGCCGTAGGAAATGTAATCTCTGTTGGCTTTTCTTGTACATAAAATTTGTATTTTCATTAAAGGATAATTTGGAGTCAACAACAGCGCCCAGGTATTTGTAATTATCAACAATCTGAATCTCTGTGTTATCAGTCAGTACTGCAGGTGATCAGTGTGTGTTCTTATTTCTGAAGTCAACAACCATGTCTTTAGTCTTGCAGTATGGAAATTGCAGTAGATCAAACAGTCTGCAAACTCATTTCAGTAAACTACTTTTGATAATGCGTTCTAAATATGTCATTGCTATTGGTGTTAATACAACAGGCCGGTAGTAGCTGTTTCCTGACTGTTTTGTTTGTTTTGGGCATAAGGATTATATGATGTTTCCCAGAGACTGGGTATTGAGCGAAAGTTAACTGAAATTTGATATGACACAGCTGTCATTCTTTAAGCACAATACACGACAAATGATCAGGACCAGAAGCTTTACAAATGTTTAGTTTACTAAATGATCTAAATGTCATCGTCGTCAGGCAGAGACTGGCATAAACAAACCACATTATTAGAGAAAGTTATCAAACCGTGAGAAGACACTTTTAGTTCATTTGGAAGCATCAGATCATTGAATACACTTAGACGCTAGTATACTGTAATCCACTCCAAGCTTGTCGTAAATTGTAAGCGCCGTACTGCTTCTCAATACACACTTTTGTATTCTGATTCACATTTAATTGTCTGACTTACAATGGCACGCTGAATACTTTTGACGGTGGCTCTGTCGCCTGCACAGAAAGCACGTTTCTTCTCATTAAGTAAAGATTTAAAATGTTTCGTAATCCACGGTTTATTGTTAGGGTAGATTTTGACTTCCTTTACAGGAATAATAGATTCAACGCAGAAAGTTATGTAATCGGTGATAGTAACTGTCAGTTCATTGAAGTCAGTACATGCATTCTCAAAAATATCCCACTGTGTACTATCAAAACAATATTTCTGGTACCACACATCAGCGGCGGTCTCTTTGATCTTTGCCATGCGGTATCTTATAGTTATCTTGCCCAGGAAATTTTTTAATTTAAAAGCTCTAAGACGTATTCTCCTGCCTTTATTTGGATCAAAATGAACTTGCAACTAGTCCATATAAGGCAATATAATTACAGAAACGACGGAAGAAATTGCAGAGGAGCAACTATCCAAGGACATCAGGCGAGGGTCCAGGGGACGCCTAGGCCCCGGAAGCTTTAGGGTCCCAGATCGTTTGAGACGCGTTCTTAGCGATCTGAAGTGAAAAAACTGGAGGGGCGGGTGTCAGCCCCCCTCCCCTCCTTACGTTTCCACTACTGTGACAAAAATCAACCAATTCTGCAGTGCTGAAGTCCATGCAGATGTGAATTGTAGGGGAGTTGAAAGGCTTTCTCCCATAGAATTATTTTTAATTCATAAAATCTCCGAGGCGTATGTTCCTGCGTTGGTTGGGTGAAAATGAATTTTTATCTTTGCAATCTATTTATTTTTGCTCTTGACTCGTGCAAACTATTTATTCGCTCCAAACTCGTCAGCAAACTATTTATTTTAAAAATCTTCCAGCCCCCCCCCCCTCCTCGTAAAAATCAAATGGTCGCTCCCTTGCTATTTGATTTTCAAAGGGGTCAAGGTAAAAACACGAAAGCGCAGTAGTTACCAAAGGTTACCAAGTGGACAACAACGTCCACATCAAATATTTGGACATCAAAGTGAGGAGGACCACCATCAGCAGGGAGCTTCATTGCAGCTGGCTATTCTGGAGGGCAACAATGATTTATACTTGTACATGTATTTGGGAAGCTAACATAGGCTATTACATGTATTTCTGCACAAAACTGAAACATGAAACAAAAGATTGGTATTTGCCAATAAAACACTAAAGGAGCTAAAAAAAAGGAATGTCTTTCGCAGTCCTGAGGTATTTAGACATACAGCCAAACAAGATGCCAAATAATTAAATCTTTTGTGAGTTTTTGTCTGCCCAGTCTGAACTCCGACAAGCCAAGATTTCTTATTCAGTTGCTATAATGTGTTAAATAATAATCTCAACCAATAATTTTGTGTTGTAGATTATTTAAATTCTCATTCAATATAACATTTTGCATGAAATGCACACAGGCTCTTTCTTGAAAAATCAGTGCCAACACTCTGAGTGACACAAACTGCCGACAGACTGAAACAGGGAAAGAGACACTAGATGCAGAGCGACCAGAAGTTGGCAGGTTATTCGTCATTCGATATTCGAAAGACGAATGACTAATAAATCCGTTATTCGTTTTTCGAAAGTCGAATGACTAATACATCTTTTATTCATCATGTGCACGTTGGTTTGTATGTATGTATGTATGTATGTATGTGTGTGTGTGTGTGTGTGCGTGTGCGCGCGCGTTTGTATGTATGCATGTACGTATGTATGTACGTATGTATGTTTGTGTGTGTGTGTGCGTGCGTGCGCATGTGCCAGCGTTGTGTGCGTGCGCATGTGCCAGCGTTGTGTGCGTGCGTGCGCATGTGCCAGTGTGTGTGTGTATGTATGTCTGTTTCGGCAGCCTGTACTATTTGGGAAGGTCGTTGCTTTGAAATGACACATCCCGTTAGAAATCTGTTATTCGCTTTTCGAAAGACGAATGACTAATAAATCCGTTATTCGCTTTTCGAAAGTCGAATGACTAATAAGTCTTTAATTCATCTTTCGGCGTTTGACAAACAGCAAATGACCACGTGCACGTGCGTGTTTGTGTTTGTTTGAATGCATATGTATGTATGTACGTACGTACGTATGTATGTACGTATGTTTGTGTGCATGTATGTCTGTCTGTATGTATGATTGTGTGTGTATGTGTGTGTGTGCGTGCGTGAGTATGGATTGATGGATGGATTGATCAATAGATGGACGAAAGGATAAACAGACAGAGACAGACAGACGCGGAGGTCTTCTGTTTGTATTTCCGTATGTATGAATGCATGTCATTCGTGTTAGTCAGTTGCGGTAGCATTGCATCCCTTTCTCTTCTTCATTAATTTCATTATTTGTGTTATCTATCCTGTCGGGTGTTACAGGTGGAAAAAAGGAGCTTGGTGGAGGGGTCGGGTTGCAGGGTTCACCTGTTTGCGTAAAGCATGATCTATCATCATATCACTTCAGTTGCGTGGAGGAGCCACATCATTTTATTACTTCTTTAAGGTTACCCATAACCTCTGTCGTATCTAAATGTTTATTTCATGGTTACACGTGTCGACTAAGGCAGCAGTATTTTAAGCGCTGTCACTATGTGATATTGGAATTGCTTCGCCTGTGCCAACGGTTGCTCGTAGGTCTCACCGCATCAGTCACATAGTTCCTCACTGGTAATACAGGTGTTCTGCCTGCAATAACCTGGCGTAGGCGGCCATATACTGAAATATTCGAATCCATCTACAAACCTTCCTTTCAAGGTTCGATCATGAAGATCATCACACTATCTAGATCCATACTACAGGGCACTGCTACCAGTGTCAATTTAGTGCACGTGCGTACATGCATGTTAACGCGATATGTCAAGAGCAAATTGGCTGTATGTATGTATGTATGTATGTGTGTGTGTGAGGGAGGGTGTGTGTATGTGTGTGTGTGTTCACAAGGTCACTGCCCCCACTCTCCATGTTCGAGGGTGATCATACACTCATGTAAAGCAGAACCTTACTGGATATGTCAGTACACTAAACAAATTTACGAACATAAAATCAAACACACATACATTTGAAAGAGCGAATTCCAACGACAAATCCTCTATACTATGTATATATAATAAGGATAGCATTTCATTTTGTAAGGTAATCTACAAACATACTCATTTTGTAAGGTAATTTACAAACATACTCATTCTTATTTCAGCCTATGTAACAATTACGTGAACAAAGCCATCATATGCATCTCCCAACAATATGGCCGACTAATTAAGGAAAGGTACTCAACCAATCATGGCTTTCGGACAGGTTCAAAGACCATCCACACTCTTCTTCAGGTTATTGTGTGTCATAGCGGTCGTGTGGTTTGTAATCATACTTCAATTTCTGATTGTCGGACAATGGGATTTCATCGACAGCCGAAATACACGCCGACAGTTCCGAGTGGTTGTCAACGCCAAAAGTTATGCCTTACCAAAAGATCGTTTGGATGCGTCAGAGCTCGAGAATCTCCGTGAAAACGAGATTGACTTAGATTTTTATTTAGACGAAAAGAGGGATAACAACGGAATCAACGTTGAATCAGATGAGCTCGCAGCACGAAATAAACTAAAAGATGCAGATGAACACGTGGTACACAAAGCTGTTTCAGTCAAAAACAATTCGGCAAAAATTGAAATGAAGATTTTCCAAAACGAACTCGAAAAGTCAAATAGAACAGTCTCTGTCAAAATGAGTGAAATTTCAAGGAAAACAAGAAAACGGATGATTTCCAGTTCTGAAAGCCGCTTAATCTTTGAAAAGGAAGAATCATTAATGAAGAAAATACTGGATGATCTTGTTCCTTTATCACCGAAGTCATCGCCAGGTGAGTCTATTTCATTGCATTAATCAGGATTTACTTTTTTAACGTTTCAAGCAAAGTGATAAAAGGGCACCAACGCGTGAAGAGAGGTGAGAAAAGGGCGCCAGCAGGTGACAAGAGGTGAAAGGGGAGGGGCACCATTAGGTGTCACAAAGTAAGAAAGTGGGGCACTGAGGGGTGATGCGATGTAAGAAAGACAGGCACCCTGCTGAAACAAATATGGTTTTCCAAGAATAGACTACCCTGCCCCACCAAAACGAATATTCTTCCACAGGAGAGGAGAGGTAATAGTGTTATGAATGATCGTAGATCATTATATTCTTCTGAACACTCTTGTTGGTGTAAAAGAAAATGCACTTGAATCGATCCAATCCTACATATCTGACAGACAACAGTCCATATATAAACATGGGCGGTGCCAGGAATTCCTCCAAAATGTTCCCCCACGAATTGTTATATTTTTTCCTGTCACTAAGAGCAATAATCTAGCATGCTGACATCCTGAGGAGCCACAACATTCCAAACTTTCATAGAGATGTGCATAAATCAACTAAATTTGCATCAGAGGGGTCAATCGGTCTTAGTTGATGGCCCACAGGGTCCAACATACTCATTCTGATTCAAGGCAATCATGTTTTGCATGTCAGAGAGTTCTTCAAGACCCTGTCAAACCAAGAATTCGTCTATTTGTCGGATACCACCCCACAGAAGGACAGATCCACGCTCATTGTGTACGACTCTTTCAACACAGTTATCCTTTCACCCAGCGTCCTCGAAATCGTTGATTTGTCCTGTGGAGTAGGACGCGCGACTGTTCTATATAAGACGACGGGAGGCCAGTATTGAAACATGATGTTATGGTCAATTAGGGGACCCATGACAGACAATGACGTTTTGCTACAGGATTACAATGTGTGTCACGAACAGGAGACGATTTCTTGGTCGACAGTGTCTTGAAAGACTACTCTGACAAGCACAAACCCTTGCACTGAGTCCGATCGAGGACATCTGGGACTCCATGGGCCGTCAATTAAGGAAGATTAACCCTTACCCAGCAGTGCCAAGGGAAGCTCCTAGCAGGCCGTGATCTTTGGTGAAATCTGTTGAGTTTCATATGAAATAATGTAGTACCAGCAGGTAATGCCTTTATCCGCATTTTGTGGAAAAACGAGCCGGTCAAGGTCAGTGATAAATACCATTTTCTCACTTATTAATGCACCCCCTATGTGATTGTATACAGTATTCTGGTGCAGCAATGTTGTGTGAAATTCTACAAAGCTCTACATTTGGGCCATCTAATGATAAACAAAGAAGACAGTTACTTGTGGTCTGGTGCCACCTGTTTCGAAATTCAAATCGAGTGGATAATATCTCGTTTCCATGTAGACATGAATTGGTAACATGAAATACTTGGAAAAGTGCCTTTTAAGGAAATTCAAAGAATATCTGTTTCAGGCGAGTTTGGTAGAGCTGTATCCGTGAATCTATCCGAAATTTCTAAAGAGGAGAAGGACTTGTTCCTGGAGGGTTATAAGAAAACTGGATTCAACGAGTACGTCAGTAATATGATATCCTTGAGACGTCGTAAGCTGGATCTCAGACCTCTAAAGTGAGTAGTAGTGAGAGTAGTAGAACTAGTAGCAGCGTTAGTAGTCTTAGTTAGCATAATACCAGAACCCGTAGTAGTCATAACAAAAGTAGTAGTGGCAACAGTAGTAGTAGTGGTAGTAGTAGAAGTAGTACTAGTGTAGCAGTAGTAGTAGTAGTTGTAGTAGTGGTAGTAGTAGTATTAGTGTAGCAGTAGTAGTACTAGTAGTAGTAGTAGTAGTAGTAAGAAACAAATAACATGGCCTCACCCGTATGCAATAATTTAAGTAGTGACTTGTAGTATTATGTTCAGTAATTGTGTAACCCATGCAGTAATTTAAGGTAGTGGTTTAATTTGTTGTGTTATTTTCAGTAATTGTGAAAAAAACCCAACACGTATGCTACATTTAAGTAGTGACTTTTGATGTGTTCAGTACTTATACAAAAATGCAGCGCCGCAATAACAAATCGCATAGTGTGTGTGTGTGTGTGCTGGGGGGGGGGCTGATTTCGACTCTGAACATGAAAAGCTGGAAGGGGGGTGTTACCGTCATACCGCTTGTTCAAAGGAACATGCAGCTTCATTAATTAGGAGTAGAACTATTAGGTTTTAGAACATATAACGACAGAAAAAGATTGTTTTTTAATGTTCACGACATGTGTTTTATTAGCATAGTATAGCACACATGCAACTTATTGTCAGGAAAAAGCCCCCCCCCCCCAGCACCCTGTTCTTATGCGCCTGAAATGTTTGCAGTAGTTTAAGTAGTGAACAAGGCTTTTGTCAAGACCCTAAGTCTGTATAAAGTTTCTTAAATTTAAATCGGAGGCAAATTATTATTCCTGGAACTACATGTATATTGCCTTGTCTTGACAGAATTCTAGTAGTGAACAGAAGTGTTAGTAGTTTTGAGTAAGAAATGTATATCAGTGAAACCTAGCGCCATGAGCATGTTTGCGAATATGGATTGGGCGCATATATAAATATACATTATTATTATTATTATTATTATTATATTATATATGAAGGTGAGACGTGAATGCATTTCATTCAAGGGCGGCTTTGTCAACCGAAGATCAACCCAAAGCCATGATACAAGTTAGAGGAAGATGCTCAACATTGTTATCAACTTTAAGGAAATTAGAAAGAGTTTTGAAGCTGGACAGATACTTGGTCACATTTCTTATGAAACAGTCTTTTGCAGTTGCAGTACATAAAGGTGGAATAACAGGTTAGTATCGGGTGGCAGCTGGTCATTTAGGCATAAATTACAGTATTTGGGAGCAAAAAGTACATCACGATGACATTAGTGTGGCTATACGTTGGCAGCATTTCTGAACACAAGTTTAGTTCTTAAATCAGGATCTTATTTAGACAGTTTACGAAATGCAGTGTAAAGTAATATAATTATTATGAACCGTGTTGTCATCGTTACAACATCAGTTAAATATTTCAAGTAATGATGATTAGAACGAATCTTTTTTACATTTGTTCCATGTCAATATTCATATATTCACACCACTGCAACTAGAATTGGACGAAGTGTTTACCATTTGGCTAACGACCAGGAATTCTTTATTGACAATTTAGAAATATTAAAGGGTAATAGGCGTTCACACCAATATATCCATCTGGCACCAAAGATGCAATAGCGTCCTCCACACAGATGAGACACGATGTGTCTATTTTGAGCCACGTCTTCAAAGTTTTATATTACGCATCCCAGCACATCAAAGTCGAACGATCATTTCAATTCAATAAGATGGCCTGGCCAGGAGGGACACGAGAAAATAACACCTTATTGATTTATAACATACAATGTATTCGATATTGCGTGATCGGCGTTTTCCTTTTACAGCGAAGGTGGAAAGTAGGATACACGAGAATCCAATTTGTTATGTATCATTGTCTTTACAGTTTGTTGTTTCAGACAATGGTTAGTCTTTATGTATTGTGAAGCCGATACATCACCGGTGTCTGTAAATTGACATAACAGGCTTGTAAAGCGACACACACGGAAGTGTGGACAATCCCCCCAGTCCAAACGTGTGTTTGTAATGGTCGCATTACTCTAATTTGCAAATATTCAGATGCTTGCACGGGAGGACCATCTAGTGGAAAGGTGTAAAACTGATTGATTCCAGGAATATGTCAGCTCTTCATTTGACAGTAAATCAGATTATCCCGTTGTTCCCATGTTCTTTGATTGTTATAGATTGTATTTGTATATCACCGTTTGGTTCCATTAGTAAAATGAGGTTTAATATTGAACTAATTTCGAATATCAACAGAGCAAAGTTGCAAAACTTATTTTCTTAATTTGGAATCAAATTTGATTCATTTTGTCCGAGGCGTGTCGCTCCAACACAAACTAATGAGTTATTAGTGTCCTCATGCCTGTCGTCGAATGCGAATAAAATTAGACCGACTGTTTGCAGTGTCGGTGGAGATTGGTTCTCCGGTGGTTGATGTCTTGGGGCATCCGATGGCACTGACGTACAGCCTAAAGTATGTTTTCGACCCAAACTGCATCCAGACGCGAGACCATGTGACTCGGCTCGGCTCATCATACTAAGCAGTAACCTACATGTACACATAATTATGTAGACAAACTGAAGAGAAATTCATGAAAGGTTTATTCATAGAAACAAACAAACATGTCTGGCATGTTTAGGTTAGAAAGCGTCGGCTAATGGGTCAGTCTTGTTCCATGTGTCGCCAGTTATTTGCTGTGGATGAACCAACTCAGAACTTAATCTGGTTTGCATGTACAGCTCCTTATGTCAACCTTGCTGGAGCATAGCTTTTCTGTATCCTCGGTGCTGCCTGCTGGAGACACACACGTATATAGCATCGTTCCATTGAACAATCCATGAAGGGTGTAGAGCAAGAGTGTTGAAAATACACATTATTAAAGCCATGTCCACACCAATACAAGGGTCCTCAAATCATGTCAAACGAGAAGATTATTGTAAGCCATCCTCCTTCAAGCCTTGACCAAGTTTAAACTAGTTGAAGCCAAAGAGTGAGCCACGATAACCGAAAAACTAGATCCATTTACTGTATATAAAGCAATTCAGGATTTTTGTGGCGAGGTTTGAAATGAATCCCATTTCCGGAACGGAGCACTTCTTATTGAATCTATTCAAAAACAGCAATCTGACAACTTACTGAAACTCAGTGCACTTGTTAATATTCCTGTGTTTGTTTCGGAATAAAAACACTCAACCGTAAGAAAAGAATAACACGCGACAGTGCACTCTGCCTAGCGTGCAGGTATATCTCAAGAAGACATGGCATCACTATTGGCAGATCAATCCGTTACAGCAATGAAAAGATTTACATTTAATCAAGCTGATGAATTCGTGGCAAAACTTACCTTGTGACTTGCGGTCTGTCTTACCTGCCCAGGTCTCTTTGAGTCGGCTGCATGCATTTACTAGTAGACGTATATGTTGCCAAACCTTTGCGTTGCTTTCAGTTTCAGAAGTTTTGGCATGGGCCCCGATCGTGTCTCATCCAGCTCGTATGTCAAAGCTGTGGTCAGAACCATGACTACAACAATGAGCGTGAGCACACAAACCGTAAAGTCGAGCATATGGCATTGTCAAACTGTCCTGTGTTTTAGGGTGAATCACAGATCTTGAAATACAAACACGAGACATATTTCTTATTTCAAGGGACCGAAAGGTTGGTTGGGAGATTACTTCCCCACAGAATGTTTTTCCATACTCTGATGTTTTATCACGTGAGATAGTTGCCACAAAAACCGTTTCATGTCAGACCCAACTGCCTTGGGATGATGACAAGCCGACACTATATCGCCTTACGACTCTTGTTTTCACTTCTCAGAAAATACCATTCTTAAGCTGCTTGTAAAATCAACATTCAGCCAGGTCACTGAAAGATCGTTTTACGAATGTTTGCAATCGAAATATTTTAATTTAGAGAGATAGGATTAATAGAAATACCTTTGCTCTGTTTTGCGTACGTGCTAGTTATATGTCCATATTATTATCCATAAGGGAAAATAGAACAAGGTAACATAACTTTTTGATATCCACCTTGAGGTACATAACACCTGAACGCAATCTGATTGGTCAATATACGACCTTGACACGGCGACGAATAGTTTTCAGTGATTCTTCCTCGGATGAAAATTGACGATGACAGTGTCACATGTGAAGTTACCAGCATGAATTAACACTTGTAATTTACAAACGCTTTGAATTTAGCTTCAATATTTTGATCGTTGATTAAAAGTTATAAACCAAAAGGTGTTTGTCATGGAACACTTCGCAGAAACTACAAACTATTTATTCAGGCGTATGCGTTCAAACTGATGACGCCACGGTAATGCGGTCACAATGCAATGACGTCACAGAGGCCATGTACCTTCACGTCAACGTGGCGAGTTTTGCAGCTGTTTTTCTGTCCTAATAGACAAGTCTCAAAAGTCATTCATATATTCATTGACCCCGGGTCACCAGCGCGAAAACGAGGCTAAGCTAGGCAAACATCGTCACCCGCGTAATTCAACATGGCTGAACCACCGTCAGCGAAACGCGATGAATATTGCTGTGTTCCCCTGTGCAATGGAAATGACAGAGTGCATAGTGAATTAAGTTTCCATCATTTCCCGTGTATAAAGAAAAATGATCTGAAGAAAAAATGGATTATTGCGATTCGCCGTGATGAAGGGCCACACTTTAAGGTTAGTAAGTCCCCATCTGTTCATTGTTTACATTTTTCTGATTCGATATTTAACATAATTTCAGTGAATTTGCCAGACAGAATAGCTTCTTTTCATCCTGCTTTAAATGTGACAAATAATTCTAAACACTTTTTCGGCTCGAAAACGAAACATTTTCCTCTTACAAACTAGAATTAATTTCAGTACACAGCAAAGTAGGCAGTCGACAGAACAATAGGCCTACACAATTTTTTTTTGAAAAATGCATAACTCGGCGACTTTCCAGGAAGTAAAATAAAATATACTTCGTTTTTTATTTAGGTTGGAGGCAACACAGTTGTTTGTGCAAGGCATTTTAAGGCTGCGGATTTTCGTTGGACATCCGTCAGAAAATGTCTCAAAACAAATGCCGTCCCTTCCATATTTGCCTGGACGACGGACACACCACAAAGAAGACCCCCAACACAGAGAACATCTCCACTGCACAAGAAAGTACTTGCAGAAATACCACAGGATAACAGCAATGTGGAGACAGCTTTAATTTCTGAAAATCAGGTGCCTCAAAACCAGAATCTTCAACTGACAATTGCAACCGCCAAGTAAGTTTTTTTTTGGGGGGGAGGGGGGCATCTCGAGGTCACATTTAAAACTCTTTACACAAAAAGATACTAATTGTGTGAGTTATTTTTGTAGCGTATAGAATTTCATTTTTAATGATACAGAAATGATTAAGCCAAACTTCTGTCATATTTTTAATTCATTTTTAAAATGTTCTAGGAAATTTATTTGTTTCTTCAAAGCAACAAATTGAAAGAAAAAAACACAAAAGAGCTCCTCCACTGGTTTGGTGGTTATATGAAATATGTATCTATTTTCAGGACATCTGATCTCGATTTTACCAATAACCGAATTCTGGAACTTGAAAAGAAATTGGAAGAAAAGGAAAAGGAAATTGAAGCAAAAGACCAGGAAATTAATGGACTG
>JAUELE010233451.1:0-11893 GCA_031471655.1 Diodora aspera
TTTTTTCTGGCGGGGCTTTTGTCCGGAGGGGATTATGTCCCGGTGGCTTATGTCCGACGGGGATTATGTCCGGCGGGTCTTTTGTCCTACACTCTAATTCCAGACAGCCGAAGAGGAAATTAATAGATCTAATTAAGTGAACGCAGTGTATCCCGATTTTAGTAACCTTATTAGTCTAGATAAGCATGAGGTTAGTCTGGGCCCATGCTTTGTAACTGATAAATTTCCATTCGTCTACCGAAATTTCACCCTGCTGTTGACCTTTTATGTCAATTTGATCTGGGCCCTGTTTCACAAAACAATTTTAGCGCTAAGTTGATTGTAAACTCTTAAGGTCAACTTTTTATTTACCGAGTTTTAATCATCACTCCAGTTGACAAAGCAACTTCAAGTTGCATTGCATGTCATAAAACCACTCCTAGATTGTTTTGAGAAATATGGACAAATATGGTCACACTGATTTTAACATTACCCAAGTCACTAAGATTGATCTTAACTAAGATTGTTTTGTGAAACAGGGCCCTGGACCTAACATTATGGATTTTTATTTCAGCAACTCTCACACTGTCAGTTTTGGACCTGATCTTTTATACAGATCTATCTGGAACTCCTCCAGAGTTCCTAGAATTAGGCAAGAAATGTGATAGCCAAAGAGCACAACACAATTATTATAAGAGTCTGGTAGAGTTCATTACCTGTATCAGATCTTTACAGATATAGAACTCCTCCTAAGTTCTTAGAATTAGGCAAGAAATGTGATATCAAAAAGAGCACAACAGCAATATTACGTAGGTCTAGTAGAGTTCATTACTGGTATGAGTTTGATGCAAGGAGTTCTGAGCGGGCTAAGACTTATCCAGAGGTGAATACGAGTTCTGTCAAGTTTCCCCAAGTTTGCTAAAGGTTTTTCAGAGTGAGAGTGATTTGGGGTTTTACATGGGTTTCAGCAATCTTTCAACCACATCACCATGATCTCCCCAACATCACGTCGTGTCAGGGCTCCCGTCTCTCCGGGTCGAACCACTAAGTTTTTCAGAATATGTCATTTGTAGCCAACTTAGCTCATTCATGGGTACGCAGGGGATGGGGGTGAAATTTACACCCAAGTTTAGTAAATGCCCCAAATAATGATGAGTGTATTATGAGTGTACTGTCCAAAAATATGGAGTTTAATAGTCATTAACTCAGCATCCAAATTGGAGATGTGTGAGAGTTGCTTCACTGTGTTATTTGAAATGCAATTCCAGAAACACTTCATTTGCCAGTTCGAACATAACTTAATCAGTGATACTTGGTTTTCTTCTTTTTCAGAGGGACATGATGACCACATTAAAACTGTGCTTCCACTTCTAGTCAACTGGGAGAAGAAATACCCACATTTTGAGAGTATGTTTTCTATCACAAATTGCTGAACATAATAAAAAAAATCTCCATTGCACTTGTACTTTAAAATTTAAGTACCTGCATGCTACACATTTATAAATACAGACTGACTGGTTTCCAAACCATGGGTACCGTACATGAAGGGATTTGCAGGGGGTATGCACCTTGAAGTTTGTATTTTTATTTATATTTATCAAATTTATTTGAAACATTACAAGGGGTACATAGTTTATACTACAGAGCTTCAAGGCCTACATGACTGACTGAAGTTGGGGAAGCCCTGAATGAATATTTCCTCGAGTGAGCCAACTGAATAGGTTTGATTTCCCCGATATGTCTACCAGAGATACTGTACCTTCAGTCTGTGGAGACAGCAACAAGTAAATATACACAAAGAACTTAATCAAGCACCACTCAGCGTCCAATGATGTCCCAAATGTGTTCCAGTGGGTTCAGATCCGGGCTTATGGCAGGCCATGGGAGTTTGGTTATTGCGTTGTTCTGGAGAAAAGCCGTCACAAGTCGAGAACGATTAGGTCGGGGGTTGTCATCCATGAACACAGGACGATTAATCCCAGTTTACTTAAGATGACAGAGAACATTTTTCAACTGGTAAACAATCATTGTCATCATTTTGGAACTCTGTAGACCAATACTTGTTAAGGGACAATTTTTCATGTAAAACCAATGCTAACGTTTAATGCCAATTTAATGAGTAAACTTTTGCACATTGTATTCACTGCAGTGTTTTTCTGTAGCCAAAAGGTTGCACACTATCATTTCAGCTATTAATTTTACCATAAATTTAAAATGGTTGGGTTATGTCACGCCAATCTGGAAAAATCGGGTGGTGCTTGATTAAGTTCTATGTGTATATATGGAATTCTAGAACCTTAAGATGTTTCAGTGGGTTGAAGAGGAAAGACAACTTCCAGATAAAGAATACTGGTATAGATATTTAATCAAATTGTTTACATTATTCAATATGAGCTAAGGTGCAAACTAGAAATCAATTCAATTCATGTATCTATATATTAGAAATGGCAGGCACATGTTTATTGTATTGCATAGCATTTTGAGAAAAATATTCTTTAAATCTTATAACTTTCATACAATGTTTTTTGTTTTGTAATTACTTCAATGATATTATTAATAAAATGGTCACACTATTGTTCAGCAGTGAATAATTTAATAACACTGATTACTTACAGGTCTTTACACAAACATTTGAAATAGTTGTAAAATTATATTGGACATCTTTGTCAGTTTTTGTGCAATATTTTGTTTATGTTATTCAGTCTATTATATACAGTGCAATTATATTTGATATATTGATAAACAAGAACATGTTTACTCTATGGTGTACCAGTCAATATGTATTTGTATTTTTTAATACTGGTGTATTGTCATTATTTATTTATTCAGAATACAAATGTATGTTCTTTGTATGTAAACCTTAGCACAGACTCATGATTGTCTAATGCTTGTTGCTGAAACTTGCAGATCCCTTCAGTCGTGACATCGTTCGTAGACTGTGCACCAAAATGCAACAACCCCACAACTGCTTGTTCCGAAACTATCAGCTGATCTTGTGACTTCCATGGTCACGGTCGTTTTGTATAGTTATGTGATGTATGAGCAAGCATTTTGATTGGTCAAACGAAATAAGACGATCCATGAGCAATTTGGCAATTGTAATCCCTCAAGAATCAAACTTGTTCTATTTTATGCCCCATTGCTCTTTGGCTGAAATATTGCCCCCAGCAATGTAAAAATCCATTTCACTCACTCACTATTTTATACAACTTATCCCTAGAGAAAGTCATGGTCGTCATCATGCTATGGCTGAAATATTTCTGATAGTAACGTTAAACAACATTTCATTCACTCAACAGTGGTCGTGCACATATGCAAACTAGAAATTTCTCTTTGCAAATCATCCATGATTTTATGTCGTAGTCAAAATTGCTTGAAAAATGGCCAATCTTCAGTAAGCTAAACCTGTGCACTAGAGTAAAACCTGGCCGATTTATTTCTAAATGAATGGAAGCTGCACAATGGTTGAAATAGAACGGCCATTAAACACAATTAAACTCAAATATTTTTAAGATACATCAAGTCTTGTCACCATTGATGTAAGAGAAAATAGTGTAAAACTGTATGTGGTCTCATATCACAGTAGATTGCTAAAACTGATTGTTTTGCCTGATGCTGTATAATGAAAATCGATTTTATACAAGGAATAATTTTGTCAACTTTTGCACAATTTGGAGACTGAACCTTGACACCGGCTTGATATAGGTGACACTGTGGTGATATAGCTGAAAGATGCCGAAAACCAAGTAAAATTCAAAACCACTCACTCCAGTTGTAGTTTTTAGCTATTGCCTTCATAAAGTTCAGGAATCAGAATTTTTGACCTAGCCCTTGGAAGATCCAAAATTAGGTTAAGTTTACCAACATGGCAAAGTAAATGAAAAACTTCTGTTTCTAGGAGGAACACATTTGCACAGTATATTCACAATGCTTTTATCAAGTTTGAACAATAGAATTACATATTTTGCCAGAGTTATGGCCCTTGATCGCTTGAAGTGAACTTACACTTGCAAACAGGGCACAATGAAACAATAAGTAATCAAGATAAAGAATTGAAATTTGTTACAAACCCAAACCCACCCCTTGACTCTTTGGAGACCCCTACTTTAAACTAAGTCTTTTAAAATGTGTAAATGTCACTGGAAGAAAACTGAAGGTACTGTTCCAGTGTGAAATTAACACGTTAGGGGATCTGCGTATACATGTAGTAGCCAAGTGGTTGATCAGAAATAAGCATAGCAGGTTCTGATTCGGCTTTAAGGACGACCTTATCTTCTGATCAGTCCAGAAATGCTATATTTTTTATGGCACAGCAAAAAACATTACCAGTGTTCACACACGACCATGCAGGTTTTTCAGGCAGAACCTTTTCCTCAACCATAATGTTTGTCATCAAATTCAATGCACCAATTTTTTATGAAACCGAGTGTACATGTAGTATATTTTACCAGACACTTGCTATTTTAGTTCACAGATAACACTGTTGGGACGCTTCTTTTGATGGCGGAACCACAACTGCATGTGAAATAATTCACCTCTTTTCACTGATGTCATTTTTGCAAGCATTGTCCAAAACTCCAGTCCCATCTCTAATTACAATATCACTCATTGAACTTGGTGTTTTCTGAATGTGAACTATAACAATGTCAGCTGTTTGGTTAAATCTGTTTTGAAGATCTGCAATATCAGCATTCGTTGTTTCGTTATGTACATGTTTTTTCGGTGAAAGTCCATGTTCTATTTATTTGGTAGTGTTGATTATTTGAACATTTATCATGGTGGAAGTTCACTTGTATATATATATATATATCTTATGTGCGGATGTATTTATTTATTACTTTTGATATTGTTTACACAAGTCACAGGATTTATCAGCCAACTACTATACCAAATAAAGTTATCGAGGCATATGAATTTTGTTTTTGCCTTTAATTATTCTACATTGACCCATTAAGTCAATGGTTCTCAAACCCAGAATCACAACCCAAATTAGGGTTGCAAGGAGGTTCCTGATGGTCGTTGGATGGTTTGTGATTCAACCCTGGGGTCGCCAGGCCAAATAGATTCTGTGTTCAGGCCCAAATGAGGGTCAGAAGGATGTTTGAGGGTCGTGGGATGGTTTGTGATTCCACCCGCGGGGGCACCAGGCCAAATAGATTGTGTTTAGCCCAAAATGAGGTTCAGAGTGAGTGATTTGGGGTCTTACATGGTTTTCGGCGATCTTTCAGCCACATCACTACGGTCTCACCAACATCCGGGGTGAAAGTGAGGTGACCGGGCAGGACTCGAACCACAACCATCAAGGCTGGCAGATTGCTGGGCTGACAGGCTAACCACTGTGCCATCCCGTGCTGGATGAGGGTCCAAAGATACTCCTTAAGGTCACATGATGATCTCTGTTTCTTCTATGAAGGTTGCCAGGCAAAACAAATCTGTGTAGAGACTCAAATGAGGGTCACAAGGATGTTTCCAAGTGTCACAGGATGGTAAGTTGTCTGGATAAAGTTAGAAAGAGGACTGAATCCAGGATGTGTGTAAAGTGGGGCATAAAAGATTTCACTTTATAGGGGCGTCCTCCCTTGGGAAAGTTTGTAAAATTAACTTTCAAAATGGTGCATTCTCAGCATATTTCACGCGTTTTCATGATATACTCAGCCCAACTATTGAAGGGTCACTCATTAGAATAGGCTTAATATGGCACTTTTGAAGCTATATTTTTCGGAAGAGCTGGGTGAAATATCTTCAATGATTGATGATTCATGATGTTTGATTATTGAGGTTTTTATGTAGCAACTTGCTGAAAACAAGACATGCTTAGAATATGTATTTTAAAAGTTACTAAAAATGCGAAAAAACACCTAAACGTACAATGAATATTAACAACCAATGAATGTAGCCTTCTTTTCGTGCAACCTGCACATTTCCTCTGTACAATTTACAAAATATACATTTATTTGTAAAACTCTGTTACTTATATACCCATCATTATGACTTTCGAAAGTTACGATCTTCCATTAGAAAGCTATGGCTGATTTTGTCCATTGTTTTGGAAGTAGTTGATTTTCTTGTAATATCCCTCTGCAAGAGACTAGGCTATTATAAACTTTATAGTCATCTATAATGCAAGATCATGGGTTATTATAAACTTTATATTAACCTACCGGTTTCTAAGTCTGACTAAAATCTGTCTAAACACAATTCCGAGGTTATGCTTGGTATAGTAAAACTTGAGGGAAGTAAGCTGAGGAGAACTAAGACCGAAGGCGAAGCTTTCTTCTCGATAGTTTTACTATATCAAGCATTACCTTGGAGTCTAGTTTTATTCTATACATAGTTGGGCTGAGTATATTTTAGGGGTTGGTTGCTGCTAATGTACCAACAAAACAAATTAAAGGGTATATAGTGTCATGGTAGAGTGTCAGCATAACAAGCTTCATGGTTGTGGAGTTCTTTTAAGGTGAGGGGAGAAGTTGTGAATAGGAGAGATGACAACCTCTTGACAGCAATAAACCATGAAACAAATTGGTGATGACCAGGGCAGTCACTTGCTGAAAGCTAATATACATGAAAGTAGCTGGTTACATTTTAATTGCTTTAGCGGTGTAATTGCTGCTTGGTCACTGGGTAGTTTCACTCTTGGTATATAATGTAAACTACTCAAAAGAAGTTAAGGGTCAAACTTAATATAAGCATAAACTGATACAATCGGTTTTGCTGTATGAAGGTTTGCCGGAAGTTGCCATATACGCGTATTTTGAGAAAGAGTGTTTTCATGCAGTATTGTTACCAGTATTTATCAGTCACCTTAAAGGTCAGGTGAAAATTTAATGCTGAAGTCTATTGAATTTTAGGAAAATTTGTTTCCTCAAACTCTGAAATTCATGATGTATCAGCACATGCAGCATTTGCATGTATTGTTCATGATTATTACTTTAAACATGCACATGCTGACATGTGCCCTGTGTGCCAACGCATGTCATGATGAAGCTTTTCAATGTGTTATCACTATGTTTGACCCTAAACTTCTTTTGATTAATATATATTTTAGTAACTTCACAGCCTCATGGTCTAGGCTCGAGTCCAACAAATTGGCCAAAACGGAGACCTTTTACTTTGGCTGTCCTATCTGTGAATGTAGGCCTATATCTTGCACAATTAATCACAATTAAAACTGCCTGTGCACAAGAAAAAAAATAGCTGATCAGTTTATGAAAAACATACCAAACGCTAATGTTAACTTTTATTTGTACCCTAACTCAATAAAGATTATATGAGATCACAACAAAATCAACACTGTCACTAAAGGAATATCTTTGGTGGAAAAATAAATCTTGACAAACAACAATGTTCTTAAAACACAAACACCCATTCCATATACCTCCATACACAGCAACATAACAATGGTTCTCTTGCATTACAATCTTTTTAGTATAACACAACACTAAAGAAATATGATCACTCTTGGTCGATTGCAACCTTGAGCACAAATAAAACATATTTATCTTATTATGCCATATACATGTACTTCGTAACATTTACTTGATTATTATTCATAAAATATTTCACCTGCATTCTTGCATTTGCTATTCAGCTGAAACAATCAGGAATAACTATTGACTTGACTTCTTTTAGTCCGAGTTTCTGACGAAAATTATGACCAGAAGATACTTTTTTGAGGGGATCAGTTCTCCAGTTTACTCAACCTTCAAGTGCTTATGAGAGAGCCGCAATGTGCATGTTTTCAATCATGTGAAAATTAACACCATGATATCTTGGACAAGTGCTTATTTGCCATAATACAACTTCCGATTTCCAGTCCATGTAGAGCCTTTTTCATTGACTGTAAACAATTTAATGTATGGATAGTAACTGAGTGATTTTTTTCTTTCATGTGGCTTTCAGCAATCTTATCGCCATGGTGTAACCTACATCACATTGATGTCAGGGGGTCAACCTACAACTGCCAAAGTACTGGGCCGACACACTAACCACTGTGTTAACCCACACCCCAGGTATGGATAGAACCACAAAGTTATCCCTGAAAGGATGTGTATCAGAAATAAGGGCACTGATGCTTCTATTATCTGACAAAGGACAATTCTGACCACTACCCGCTGCGGAAACTACTGTGGATTTGGCAACTATCCGATTTCATAAGCACTGAAACTGACGTAAACTGTGGCAAAACGGAGCCATTCAAAAAGAATCTTTTGGGTCATAATTAATTTACATCAGAAACTTGATTAGGGTTGTCTGAGACATCACTCAGAGTTCAATGAGTGATAGTGATGAAAAAATGATACACAAGAATAACAAAGAATACAAGTACATGATTTAAGAAAAGTTTCCTTGAGACATGATTGAGAGTGATTTGGGGTTTTACGTGGTTTTTGGTAATTTTTCAGCCACATCACCACAGTCTTACCACCATCACATCAGTGTCAGGGCTCCTGTCTCTTCAGGCTGAAAGATAGTCATGATAGTTGTTTTGTGTATGGAAAGTCCAAATCTGCTAAATATAGACAACCAATGAAATGTCACATTACCGGTAAGTGCACAAGAGGAACTAGCAAGAGAAATAACGTAACGTCTTTACTTGATGTGCAACATGACTGGATGCAAGTTTTCACTGTGGAAGCCTCACTGATAGGTCAAAACACCAACCTGGAGACGGATTGTTCAAAATAGGAGTGGATTTCGAGGATGGTTTTTACATTGCATTGGCAATATTTCAGCCACACCCCAACATGTTATGCAAAGTGTGAAAAGAAGTTCATGAAAAAATTGATTGAAAGACAGGTAAAAGATGAAAATCTCCATTTAAATTGCCTCATTGGACAAGCATTGAATTACTGGGGCTCTACTATTTCTCAGAGACAAGTTTGTGATATTTTCGTTTGTCAGAATTATTCCAGAAGAATATTCAATAAAAAATAGAACAAAGTTTTAAGTGCAAAAAGATGGACTACATTGTGAAGAAACACATGTAACTATATAACCCTACCATACAAATGGATTCACTTAGCATTCAACAACCTTTCACCAATAGGCGAACCCATAAGATAAATATAAGGCTTAAAGAAACATAGACAAACATAACTAATATAAAGACTAAAATTAAAAATTGGTAATCTTCCAGTTACCTCCCCTAGTTAGCTACATTCCATTAATCTCTCGGACATGAATGGGCAGATGAATTCAGACATGTTCTCCATGTGAAAATCTGATGCCTAACAACTAAAAATGCCTACAAAAACTATGTGATGTGTATTTTTCCAATAATATCCATTAAATTGCTTAATATCTCAAATGTTACGTGATTAATACATTAAAAATATTTTTGCAACTATTTGTAAATATTTAGCAATAATAGTTCTTGAAACAAGTTTGCCAAATTTTGTGTGGTGCTTGTGGTGCAGAGACCACCATGTTGATGACTGGGGCATTTGTTCTCCGATACTTTTGATTTGAAAATAATCAATAGTTGTAGAAATCCATTGGTGTCAGAGATGTTATGCAACAAAGGCAAGTAACTGGAAGATTGCTCTGAGCGTAAAATCAAGAAGAGCCAAGGGAGACAATTAATGTTAAATACATATCAAGTAGGTTGTGCCACAGGCAAGCATGTCAACACATGCATCAATGAATGTAAATACCATCACCCTGACAACCACCTTTGCATGATTTCAGAGCAAATGAATAAAGAGATAAAACAGCATGATAAAACTGTTGAGCAAATGTTTCTGAACAAAACCAAACTAATATCAAAATTAAATATAACTTGTTAAATATTACAATTTAATATATAAATTAGAATATTAAGCTAAGTGAAGACTGGCAATTTTGAAATTGCTTGTTGCTGCAACTCACATTGGCTGCAATTGTGAAATCGCTCGCCGCATGGGCACCAACACGTGGCAACCCGGCAATCTGTGTGCTCTGAATCTATCAGTTGATCATAAGACGTCAATGGTCGTGCCCATTTTGTATAGTCATGTGATGTATCAGCACGTGTTGATTGGTCAAGTGAAAATATCTCGCTTGATGATAGCTGCCAGGCAGTGTACACACTAGGCAATCTATGAGTAGTCGAACAACTGGAGTCACATCAAAAATCAGACGTGACTGAAATTTACTTCAATCCCAGTAGCACCCACCCACAGACAAGAGATTTCCCCCCTGCAACTCAACAGCAATTTTAAATTGCAGTCATAATTCTTAAAGATTGCCAGTCTAAGTTATCTTAAATACAAACTAGCTGTGCATATTATAGCAAAATTTTAGCCATCATTTCTTTTGATACAGTCATATAGCATCAAATCAGTAAAAGATATATATAATTAACAAATCACTGATTCATTCTGTTGCAAGAAAGCTCCGACAAACAAGAAGACATAATCCATCTGTTAAATTCACAGATTAGATTTAAACAAAAATATATACCTTAATCCAATAAAGTTTGATCAAGAAAATACTATGCAAAATTAAATTAGAATCCGAAAGATAACCTAAAAATCTAACATATGTAAAATCAAGGACTAAGACTTATGTCAAGTCAAATCTATACAGGCATGTTATTTCAAAACATGGATTTCCTCAGATTTCTGATTAAGATGCAGTGTAAGTTCCACACTTCAGACTTCAAGAGTTCTCTTCATAAAAATACATATTTTACGGTTTAAAATTTGAAGTGAAAAAACAACATTTCTATGATTCAACAGCTGACAACAACAGAGAACAGTTCCAGTGTATAGAATAAATAAAAAGTATTAAATGGCTTACATAGATATTAACAATAAAACTAAAAAATACATTAACGAAAAAGATTACAGTATGAAACTTGGAATTCTCGACACAACCAATATGTGAAATGACACCAAAAATATTTGCATGGAAACTGTCATTGGAAGTTGCCAGCATAATCAGGGATATGGTTATACATAATAGAATAGTTACAGCCTTCTAGAGTGACTAAATGTATGTAATATTGTGAATATCTTTGTTCAATGAGGTCTCTGTTCTACTTTCAATACTATGACAAAATAGCTGCAACATAACCCGTGTAAAACTGGTCTCAAATATATCTGGTTGGTTCTTTCCACTAATGCCAACAGTGACGAATGCCTACAGTTACTACAAGCTACAGGAAAATTGTTCATGCTTGTCTAAGGTAAATCCTTAAGTCCTTAAATAAACACTCCAAATTAAGTTTTTGGGAGGATTGTTGACCAGGCCTTTTTTACGTAGGCATTTATTAAATTTTTTCCGTGATGTGCTTGAAACACATTTTGAGGTGTCTTTACTCACTATCAATTTTAGCCATGATCAGTGTAGATGTTTATCACAACCTTTAAAATCAAGGCAGGTGTTTATTTGTTTCATTCCTGCATTTGATCAGGCGTTTATTCAATACAGGCATTTAACCAAGGCAGGCATATATTTCAGGATTTACAGTATTTGGTAATTTAATAAGAGAACATGAAGAAATAATGTTTTCATATCCAATCTTTGGGATCTCACTTTCAGGTGTTGTTGAGAATGAATGGGGACTTCAGTTTATGACAGGACATACAGATGACTAGAGTTGGTGTTCAGTTCAGATTTGACTCAACCTGGTCTGAGACATTACAAAGATCAGGCAAGGCCTGGGGTTTGAGATGGTCCAAGGGATCTGTATCCCATCCCCTCCTCCTGTCATTTTCGAAAGTCAAGTCACAGCCCCCCCCACCCACACACAAGGAGGCTGGCCCCCTTTTAAAGTCATTTATACTTGCACCAGAATAGCCTCCCCCTACCCCCTTCAATTATCCCAGATCTCAGACAAATATACTTGTCTGTAGGAGTGAGTGAGTGAGTGAAATGGATTTTTACATTGCAGGGGGCAATATTTCAGCCATAGCGCAATGTGATGTGC
>JAUELE010233462.1:0-11893 GCA_031471655.1 Diodora aspera
ATATTCCTCAGATGCAAATCAGAAGACTAATATCCAGCATGAGGAGGCGTGTTGAAACTTGTATCCGTGCGAGAGTGGGTTATACCCGATACTGACACCCATTCGTGTGAACAAGGACAGATGGTTTGCAAATCGTTTCATCACCTTTGTAATAATAAACAGTTGACTGCTTATGGTACAGGAGCATACTTTCTACGCTACTGAATTTGTTCAAAAATACCAGCATGGAAACGTTGATAATAACATATGAAATGTTCGATTTATGTCTTCATTTTTTATCTGTATTACTCGTTTATTGTCTTACAAATACATATTTTACATTGTAACTGGACTTCATGTGGCAACTGGTGCTTAACAGTCAACTATGACATAACATTTCGGTGGTGCTTTAATTTTTGAGCAGGTGTATATATCATGCAACCATTTCAGTCAACCTTAACCTCTTTTTACATATCGTGTCTTAATTAGCACAAGTTGTCGACGCACGTAAAATGGTTACTTGTGCTCCACAGCCAGTCTGGCTTTTATATTTTATATTCTTGTAACCGCATTAAACCGCATTAAACCGCGTGAAAATATTTAAAAAAAGTAAATAGCTTGTCGGCAAATATCTTATAGAAAACTAGATTGTTTCATATCATGAGATATAAAATCTGTTTGCAAGAGAAAGATCTGCTAGCCCCCACCCCCATTAAAAATCAAATGATCACTCACTAAGCCGTATTCTAAAGGAGGTGTGTGTATGAGATATTCATCATGTCCAGACGCCCTTACAAACATGTACAGACTCGTGCTGATGGACTAATGGACCTCGAGCTAGTGTAGAGTGCTTTGCAGAGAAGCAGAACAAATGTGCAGAAACTTCACAAAGTAAAACCAAAACCCATCTTTTAATTATTTTCAGTCTGACAAGCTCCACGTTTTTCTCAGTCAAGTCCAAACATTTAACGATTGAAACCTGTCAACGTAAGCCAACTTCTCGCCAAGTACGTTTGCTTCGCATTGTTATAATGAATTTATGGTTTACAGTGTCACGACTATGGGGAGAAATTTGGTTTGGCAGGTGGTGTCTTATAATCATACAGGGCCCAGTTCCATAGAGCAATTTTAGCGCTGAGTTTTAACCTTGGCTTCATCTACCATCTCGTTCTGCAAGCGAATCTAGGCAAATATTAAGTCCTAAAATTGCCCCAAGACTGGTTTGAAGAATGGGGATGATTTGTTGCTATGTGATTTTGAAACTAGCGGAGTTCCTAACATTGATTGTGATTGTGATTTTTTGTAGAACATGGCCCAGGTATACTAATTGGGGTAAACCGAACTGGTCGCCCCAAGTTAGTGATTGTGATTTTTTGTGGAACACGGCCCAGGTATACTAATTGGGGTAAACCGAACTGGTCGCCCCAAGTTAGATCCGCGTTGAAAAATACAATTCGTACTATAATGCTAATAGTTATTATTTATTTTCGTTTGTTAAATATGGTCGCATTCTGTATTCGTATTAACAATTACTATTATCGTCTTTGTTTGTAGTTTATAGGAATGATACGCCGTTAAAGTTCCTAAGAACGGAGAACGTCCGCTATCTTTATTAGACAGTGCACACACAATGGACAGTTCTAAACATATGAACTACAGATAGGGCCGACAAGTTAATTTATTTACTTAATTAATTAAGATAATTTATTTTGCAACTGACCGCTGTGTTCTGCTTTCTGGGCTAATTTGTAGCTATTTTTCGAAGTGGCGACGAGTTCGGTCTAATCCTTTGTAAGGTTTCAGTTTGTTACATTCTTTGCCAATACATTTGTAGGGATTATTCAGAAATATGGGGCACTCGCATGTGTGAAATTAACACAAAAGGTACTATGGACAAGAATATACTACCGCATGTTCCAAATGTTGTCAAACGTTCAACTTGCTAAGTATTTTCAACTATGAGTCCCTTGATATAGTATAAATATGCTTACATCTGACACAAACGCATCCAGGACTGGAAATAAAGATAACCTTTGTAAGTCATTTAACTCTTCAATCATCTTAAATGTACCAGATTTTGTTGTAATCATATTTTATTGACTAAAGGTCCTGCGGATTCTTCACTGACATCTTGTAAGGTCTTAACCTGATATGATGTTTACAAGAGGTTACAATTATGGTATACACACAAACTAGGACCTGCTAGCGTTGTCAGAATATTAATATCTGCAAGCTAAAATTGTTGAGAACTGTGTTATAAAATTGTGTTTTGAAATTCTTGAGCTTGACATTGTTGCTGAAACTTTTGCTCAGAAATGTGGTTTTGTGTGCAAGCAAGATCTTACGATTTTCTAAGCTATGAACAGGACACAAGCCTTGGTCAACAGTTGCGGTGACGACAAACCTTCACAATCACAAAGACATAAGTGAATTCATTACTTAAATCAAAATAATATAACGTGAACTGCCAATACTATACACATTATAAATTGGATCGTGCACTATTACCGTGCTTTGAAGTTCCTAACTTCATCACATGATTCAGACGTCTTAACAAGTTCACAAATCCGAAAGGTCACTTCTACAAGACAATAGGGTTAAGTCGAATCTTATTCTATGTTATATAGAAATCATGTGGCATGGGCATTCACATCATGTGCGTAGATGAGTGAGAATAGGAGCTATACTATTTGATTTATAGGTTGTTCATTAACGCCCGGCTTTCCAGCGTTGATCTCAATATGTCAACAGTGCGCAGATCTCAGGCACAACCTGTTTGGTTGGTATTAATGCCAGACCTGTATGTTTTCCATTTTATCTGCCAGAACATTTACAGGACTCAAGACTCAAGATTCCAAGTTCCCAGTTATGCTCTCTGTAAGGTTAAACGATCTATAGGGTTCATTGAGGCCAGAAGCAGTTTGTCGTTTAGACGTACATGTACTACAAAATCTCATTAATGTGTTGTGATGCCTCGTTGTACTAAAGGTTATGGCGCACCACACGCATGACGTTAAATAGATTTGCTAGTGTACATCAATATACAATAGAAGTTGCCCGATGTCATAATGTACTTTGGTTGCCACTCACTGGTACTGTCACTTACAAGTACTGTCTTTCACTGGTACTGTCACTTACAAGTACTGTCTTTCACTGGTACTGTCACTTACAAATACTGTCTTTCACTGGTACTGTCACTTACAAGTACTGTCTTTCACTGGTACTGTTACTCATTTGTACTTTCACTTGCCAGTAGTGTCATTCACGAGTTCTGGAGCTCACTCATATTGTCCAACTTTATGTAAAATATATTCAGTCCGTCATCAGATTATTCAACAGAAATTGTTATATTCTTTGAAATACATGTGTAACAAAGGGTCACTACCCGAGAACGTAAAGAATGAAATGCAGATTACGGTGTTGGACGAAAGTGCGTAGTACGATTTCACAATATACATTTCGAACTGAACGGTTCGGATGTGGTACTTGTCAAAGAACCATTTAATTATGTTTATAGATAATCGACTTTTGTTGTCTCACTCGTTTAGATACATGTACATTATACAGAAAAAAAACTAACTGTTGAACAAGCCCTCGAGTTTCATTTAAATCAATCACATTGGGTGATGTAGTGCAATGGTACAAATGCTTCCCTTGGGTACAACTGCTAATATTTCAGTTTCAGTTAAATGCAACGATGTTGCTCCAGAGGGCTGCAAAACTGCCGATTCCTCTATGTAGGACCATTCGAGTTGTTGACGAGGTCAAGAATATATACAATTATTGATTCACAACAGAGATACATTGTGTGATTATAATAAACACTGTGACAAACACTGGCACATTTGTAAAGCAATTTGGTCTTTAACACTAGTTCCGATGTTTTCTTCCGTTGCTATGCAAGCCAATCTTGTATGTGCATTCAAATGCCTGAATATTCATTCTATGGATGACAAAGCTAATGAGATTCCGGGGTCATTATTCCATTATTGTATTTGAATATCGTAAAGAGATTCATCAACATTTGCTTTTATGTATTTGTATTTACTCAACACCGACACATTATTCTTTGAAGTGGCTATAACACATGACATACATCAGTTTTTCTTTGACTTATCATTAGGACTACAACACAATAAACCTACAACAGTTCATCATTGTTCAATAAACATATACAAAAGACCGACTGACTTGCAATGTTATTACCCGACGTGGACTAGGTTCAAACGAATGCAAATAACATGACCAACAAAGCCGTAGTGTGCGTATATTTTACAAGAAAGGCATGGAGAAGTGCCTCAAGTCATGTGTTACTCAAGGGAACCATAGTTCCACTCGGATGAAGAACAGATTGCTGCTGATATTCAAATGGTTTGAAAACAGCAGTTAACAAGGACAGTAAATTCAATGCGGAATAGGTCAAGAAAATTGTGGTTCATCCGGGTGGACGCTTTGCTACTATTGACAGTATTACCAGGCTCCGCAATACAAATGTCCCATATAATTAACAGTGGCAGCAATGACATGGACAAAATGACAGTTAGTTATGAAGTATGGACATTAAAACAGACTACGTATACAGTCGACTCTGTATAAACCGGACTCTAAGTAGTCCGACACTCTGTCAGAATTATACAAAACACTGTCATTTAAGTAACATTGTACAACGATATGTACCGACACTGTTCGATGTGACGATGTGTACCTTTGAGTCAGTCGCTTATAACGAGACCAAATAAGTCCTCTTCATGTTTCTCTGTATATGTAATATACGTTCAACGGCAAATAATATTTCAGAGTTCAGTGTAGAATCAAATCATAAATGCTAACATTATTTATTTTATTTTGGATTACCCATCGGCTCAGAAGGGAATAGGGTACTGAATGTTGACACAGTAGAGCACTGTGTTGGTGAACTCGTTTTTGGTGAAAGCGCGGTGCCTGAGCGGTCTATATTGGCGGTTTTTGGTACCGGCAATTGGTGCCTGACTCCGTGAACCGGATCGTGCCAAACCTAAACAGCAGCAACATAGGAAGTGTAATATCATATTTTCAAGGACCAGTTGATCATTTTATACAGAGTCACTTAACCTTTCGTACAAATGTGTATCAGTTGATATTTAAGAACAATGACCCAACAGCAAAACAATTTTAGCAAAGCCTATGTTCTAAATAGACGAGTTGGGATCGAGTTTGAAACTATTCTGACAGTGTTTGTGAAAACAAGGCAAACACTCCAGTACTCAGTTGACAGTAAGTGGGCATATTGCAAAGCTAGTTCTATCCTCCGGGCTTTCATTGTCAAATTCTGCAAAGTAGCTCGTCAATATTTATGTAATCGATGTGGCACTTAAGTCAATGAGACAATAGAGAGTTTGGGATGTAGGTGTTCAAGTAAATGCACTTTTATTTGCT
The DNA here is from genome assembly GCA_031471655.1 of Diodora aspera. Classification (NCBI taxonomy): domain Eukaryota; kingdom Metazoa; phylum Mollusca; class Gastropoda; order Lepetellida; family Fissurellidae; genus Diodora; species Diodora aspera. The sequence continues at coordinate 5,395 of JAUELE010233462.1, forward strand.
TTTGGCTCCTTTATTAAAGCCGAACACAAGCAACGCTTTTTAGTGACAAGCAATTGACTTCATTTTTCCTAACAATGCGTGAGGGGGGGTTGCATCAGCTTGTGATTTGAAAATGGTTAATGGGATACAACATATCCATAATGTATTCGAGTTGAAATAACAATGATAAATAAAGAAGTCACTTATATTGCTATATTATTGCCCTGGACCCGTATGATGAGAAGGAAGTAGGCGGCTACTTCCGAAGTATGTTGCTTCCTTCTCACTACCTGCCATAACATTTCTCAGGTTCTCTATACAACCTAAGCTGTCTGTTAGGCATTTGAAGTTACCCATCACTTCCCGATCAGGTACCCAATTTCAGCTGGGTAGACTGATGCCAAAGCCACTTTTCCAAATTGACACCAGTGACATTATCAGTGTCACAGTGTGAGGCATGGAGAACCCTTGAAAGCCTGACGGCTTAACTGGAGCTGGCCGCTCTTTCAACTGCTATCCAATGTTCACGCCTGTGATCTACGTGCACAAGACAAGTCACCTTATAATCCTTGTATGAGCATTGCATTTAGTACACAACATTTCAGAGTGTCAAATTCAGTGTTTGAATGTGCAAAATATATGTTTAATCGTCAAGAGGTTATCAACAAGAAAATAGTTTCATAATTTGATAAGGCTATCCAACCGCTATGTTGATTTGAAATATATTCATCTATAGTCCTGTACCACTCATTCAAACTTTGACTTTCCCTCTGTCGACAGAATCGTGGTCACTGCCATGATGATTTTGACGTCATCAATGTTTGTTGCGCGCTGATTAGCCCAAGTTTTCTGCCTCTAACCAATCGGTGCAATGTATCAACAACTGGAGATTTCTCCCGTTTCATATTCAGTTATAATCCTATATACATTTCGTGACAGGCCCCTGTGCTTTGACTTTGAATGTCGGATCAGTCTTTACACTGTTTTCTAATTGTGTCACAACGACAGTACTTCACTCATCTTTAATAAAGATCCATACTGACGTCCAAAAGAAAGTATACCAAGATGTTGACAGACTACTGAATACATTCACAAATGCGTTGGATATACAAGAGATATCCCTTCAAGACTGGGAAGGTTTATCAATGAGATGATGTCAATCAAATTACACTCACCGAAATCCAAGCATCTTTTTGATCCACTATGGCATAAAGACGTAAGGAAAAATAATTGAAATCATTTGGTATACTTTCTTTTGGACGTCAGTAAACATTTCCATAAAAGAAAGCCGGGGATACGCTCTGAGAACCTTGAGTAGCTGGCTCTTTTGTTTCATCATGGCTCTTAAATTAGTATCTCAGTTAAATTGATGCGACGTGGTCGTTCATCTTGATTAACAGTGTGTGTCCAAACCAGATAGCAAAGACGGCGGCTAATCATTCTAGCTTTATCAATTATTGTAGACAGTTTTATAACTACAGGTTAACAATATATGACAGCATGCCAGCCATTGATGTAACCAAATCAATAGCTGAGTTTCTTGACCTGTATGTGAACTTACATGTCTTCGTCAGACCATCATTGAACGGGGGAAATGTTTCTTTTGGACTACAGGAAATAACTTTGGATTTGGTAATCTGGTAAGAGGAAATGGAATAGTACTTGTTGGTCAGCTATAATAGTTATTGGTCGCTGTAAGTTGTAGATTGTATTTAAGTGCCCTAACATGTCAGAAGTTGAACAACGGTTCATGTACCGTGATTCCCATGAACGGTTGTCAGCAACATTTCTCTGTACCAGCTTGGTGAACATTTTGTGATGACCTCTTGGCTGTAACATACACGTTGGTATACAGAACCAAGAGAAACACGTGCACGTGCTACCTCTTGCAAACAATGCTGGTGCTGTCGTCAGTTTGAGATACGGAGCCATGACACCGACTCTGTTTGGTAAAGAGGTCGCCTGGATATTATTCCACTTTGCGGAAGCTTGTTGTCTTTAAAGTCAAAATAATAGCTTCACGTGAACATCGAAAAGGATAAGCTCGTACACACACATGAAACTTTTGAAATATTGTGTTGTTCCTTGTAGGCTTGGGATTGTCACCTGCTGATTCAGAAATTCAATATGGCACTGAAGTTTGTTTTTCAGCTGTCGAAGATATCTTTTAGATGGTGTCCAATACAAGGTTTTGGCAAATCATTAAAGTTAACCCCTGGATAATCTGTTTTACAATGTAACAGAGCTACAGATAAGCTTTTGCGACAATTCGGTATTTACCCCTCAGTTTTTCAGGTAAATGCATATTCAAACTTTCAATTGAGTAACATTGATATTTTACTCAAGGGTATATTTTACAATTGGTTTTCTTTCAATACCAGTTTAAAATTTTCAAACGAGTACATGCAACAAATGTTGGTTCCTTATTGATTCTGCGATTTCGTTATGCCCATATACTTTCAGGACCTTCTCGTAAAATACGAGCCATCAAGATGTCTTAGATCAGGCAATCAACATCTGCAGCATGTCCCGATATCACGTACCAAGACTTTCGGGGATCGCTGTGTTGCACGTGCAGCACCATTGTTGTGGAACTCATTACCACTGGAAATAGGATGCATTGAAGAACTGTCCATGTTTAAATCTAAATGATAGACTTCCCTGTTCACTGAACTGTATAAATAGCCAATCTGATGACTTCAACTGTACATAGTTTTCAACCCCAGTGTACATTTGCGGACCCCCGAAAGTGCTTTTGAGAAGTGAATACACTTGAAACTAGCGCTTAACAAATGACTATTATTATTATTTTTATTACAAGCACTTGCCCAAGGTGACACCACTGACATTGTGACGTCGTCAATGTCTCAGTGTTAGGCAGGGCGAACCCTTGAAGTTACAGCTTGTCACCCATCCAGGTACGTTTATTAACTTTTTAAAAACGCGAGCTACATGCTCAGTAAGTAATAATAAATGCCATTTTTAATATCATTATTAAAACTGAACAACCATCAACGTTTGCATTTTAGTACTAAGCCTTGCTACGCTCATGTGTCACTCATTATTACATAGCTTGCAGGTTTCATCGCATCAAATCATCCATCTCCACTGACGCCCACGAAAGGACCGCAACAGACAGAATTTTTCAAGTGACCCACACCGCTACATATTATTAAACTAGTTCTGCCTTGCACGTGACATTCATAATCGAGTCGGTCAATCGTCACACTATGCCAAAACGCGCGACGAGTTCTCGCCGTTTTAACACGATAGGTTAAAGTCTCATGGCCGCGGGATCTCGGCGCGTGTGTGTCCCGGTAACGAGGCTTTGGCAACTGCAGTTAACGTTTTTACACTGAAAATGACAATAAGTTGGACTCGATTTTTATTCGCACAGATCTGACATGGAGTATTAGACACGGATGAGTTTTCTAGTAGAGACATGGTCACGCAGGGTTCGAAACGCTTCCTTTTATCTCAGTGAAAGAGTTTTGCAGTAAAATAATTCCACCCTTTTTGAACGCCTCCGCTCAAGATGTCAGGGGGGGGGGGGGGGCGGCTTTCAACTCTTAGCACGCGGAGCCTAGCATTTTGCAATAATGGATGTGCCATTTTTAGAAATACAACGTGTGACTGAAACACAACTAACTACAGGACAGGATAAACAAAACAAACACTAAACGTGTGACTGAAACATAACTAAATATAGGACAGGATAACCACTGAACGTGTGACTGAAACACAACTAACTTTAGGACAGAACGACCACTAACGTGCGACTGAAATATAACTAAATTTAGGACAGGAGAACTAGAAAACGTGGGACCGAAACACAACTAAATAACGGGGAAGAACAACCACTAAACGTGTGACTGAAACATTACTAAATTTAGGACAGAACGACCACAAAACGTTTGACTGAAACATGACTAAATTTAGGACATAACAAACACTAAACGTGTGACTGAAACAACTAAATTCAGGGCAGAGCAAACACTAAACGTGACTGAAACATGACTAAATTAAGAAGACTCGTGACTGAAACATAAGAATGACTAAATTCAGGGGAGGAAAACCCCTACACCTGTGACTGAAACATATTTGTATGACTGACAACCACTAAACTTGTATCCAAAACATAGCTGCTTTTATTGCACTTAAGATCACAACTAAAAGTGCGACTAAAATCCTACTCGATTACTAAATTTTAGTGGGTTACATGAACACAAGGGACATTAAAAATATGTTTGCTAGCAACTGAAACATTTCTACACATTCATCAACCATTGCCAATATTATTATCGATATCTAAATTCACATAAATCATGTGATTTATGTGTATATTACTACTCAAAGTGTATAAAATATTGGTGTAGGGTTATTCATATGTCTCCTTCTCGATATCCACGTGCCTCCTATGACCATCTTAAATTATATAATGAAACCGAGAAAACGAATTTGGCTTCGCATATAAGAAATGTATTATTTTATACAGGTTTTAGCCACGTTTGGATATCGCAAGACTGTGGTGACATACAAAGATTTGTGTCAATGTTTAGACAAAGATGTATATATGCACAAAATTGACACAGTAAGATAGATAAGTCTTCATTTATAAATGTATATGCAGATATTAAAACTTTGTTAGAGTCTGAGAAGTATATATCAACCTTAAAAATGTACAAGGATTTGTTACGAGCCATTTGTAATTATAAGTTTAGATGATCTTAACACAAATTAAATGTTGTTCACTTTAAATACAATACTACAGTTGATAAACGTTACTTAGTCTGTTAAAAGTGTAATTAAGGCCACATTGAAGACGAATTTCACTTCCTTCTTGTATGTTCGTATTATGAAGATAGCAGGAAAAGTATTTACCAGCACATGCTTACACACACCCTTCCATTGTGAAATTTAATCAGCTTCTGGCATCGAAAAACCCATCAGTTATAATAATGAATTTAGCTTTGTTTCTGAAAAAGAATCTACCTATGTAATTCTGTTTGCGCACTGAATATTATGTATTTTAAAAAAATGTACTTAAGACCATGTGGCCATATCTACTGAATAAACTGTCTGTCTGATATTAAAATTCACAGAAAACTATGATAAGAGTGTATCCTGTACGAATTCGTTCTAACTGTTGATATACCAACCAACTATTAACCTTGTAATAAGATGCATATTTCAAATGGATGTGTTTATTAAATGCCAGCTGTTACCTTCATAGCTACTGCAGTTTAAACTACCTCTGGCATTATGAAAGGAAATCTCATTAGGTATATATTGATTGACCAAGCAACGATGACTGATGTAGTTTAATAGATGTCTATATTTCACGGTCGTTGATTTAAGTTTAATTGGGTAGCACTTCCTTTACTTGTTTGAACACAAGCCAGTTTATATATCTATAATTATATGTGTCGTAAATAGGTTAATTATAGAGGAGCACTATAAGGTATATGAGTAATTGAGAATAGTATTTGCAGGTGAAGTTAGGAGCTGGTTGGGACAACAGAAATTTTTTTTTTTTAAATATATTGATAAAGAGAACATACATCATGAAACATGTGCGCACATAATTATAAATACATGTTCTATTTATAATGACATTTATAAAAGTAAAGGCAATTCTTAATATATACTGAGGGTAATAAATAAGGTAATAACGGTACATATGAGGTGTTATATTTTCCTTTAATGCATTGTGAACACCTTGCATATCTGAACCAGCCTGAAACACAGACCTCTCAAGTTTTAATGTTGACAATGCGTGAGATCAGCGTGGCGAAGCTATAGGATGGAAATGATGCATTCTGAGAGCTTTTATAATGTTTTACACATGTGCTTAAGAATTGAAAAACATTTTCATGTAGAGCCCCAAATATGAATCACTAGTGTTACCATAATCATGTGGACTGGCAGACGTGATAAAAGACATGAGTATAGTTACTAACAACAGTGTCTGGTTATCTACAAAGCCAAAATGGTAGAAGATCGTCTTCACGAACTTTGAAAAAATCAAATATAATGACAAAGAACCACCGTTATCACAATGCGTGAGAATTACATGACACTGCGTGAGAGCGTGGAGAATAGTTCAAATGCGTGAGTCTCACGCGCAATGCATGAGACTTGGTAGGTCTGAACACATGAACTGTCTGCATCTGGGCCCGAATGCATGAAAAGGAAACAACGTACCTCGGAAGTAAGCGTTACTTCGGACGTAACTACTTCTGAGCCCGCATGCAAGAGAAGGAAGTAACTACCTCCGCAGTAGGCTGGCGAGCCATTGTAGATCTACTAAGTCGCTACTTCTGAAGATAGCGTAACTTCGGTCTCATGCATACCGAAGTAACGCTGTTACTTCCGAAGTAGCAGATTACTTTCGAAGTAGACGTTTACTTCCTTCTCATGCATTGGATGCTTGAAGTAGTCCGGCGAATTATTGTTGACCTACTTCGTCGCTACATCCCAAGTTAGCGTTACTTCGGTCTCATGCATACCGAAGTAGCAC
>JAUELE010233473.1:0-11893 GCA_031471655.1 Diodora aspera
CTTTTTTGATACAACGGTGGCAACAAAAGATATATACATCCATCGATCATTACACTGAAATGTCCGTAGATTTTCGCTAAGTTTGGCGTGGCACCGTTTTGGCACGTCACCGTTTTAGCTAGATACGTATGATGAGTTTGTGCGCAAACAGAGGCTGAAGTCATTCAAGATTAGTTGTTCGGTTTTCATTCGATAAAACAGATATGAAAGTTAATTTATCATCTATGATAAATCTTCCAATGTCAGGTACACATTCGCCAAAGATTCTTTGTTACAATAAGAGCGAATGGTACATATTTTAGGTTTTTGACCGATTATCCATACGCAACTTTGATTATGTCCCTTTAAGAGGAGATTCGACACCTGCTACAGGCACACCTCCAGATCCTACAGGGTTTTTCAGCATGTTACTTACACTCTTCTGTCGCTACCCTGTCGTCAAGGTATTTCTGATTAGTATTCTGCAGCAGCATCAGAACTTCTTGCTAACACAGGTATGCAGAATGCAGTTAACTAAGAGTCAATTAATGAAATAAACTGTAACTTTTAATATTTTTGGTCAAAAATGTTGATATCAACAATATGTGAAAACTTTTTTGTTGTGGTATTAATGATGTTGTATTGGGTTTTGTTGTTTGGTAAACATTTTTATATGTAATCAGTATATGCATCCTTAACAGTATAATTTTTCCCTAGTCAAGAGTTATCTAAATATACTTAAATTAACAAAGTTGTTTATAAATGTTGTCACCAAAGTAAAACATTGTGATAATACTGATGCTAATGTTTTTGTGCATTAAAGGATTCACTTATTTTCCTCATATATAAGCCTGCTTTATAGTATGTAAGAGCGATGCCGTCTTTGTACTGCCATATTTTCTCTAAAATCTAACAATAAGAATTGTATTTGAAGTATGTTTTTATTTACAAATGTCACAGTTGAAATTGAAAGACTCTTTAAGAATCGGTTTTGTTATTATAGTCACCTTGACTGGTCAGCAACATTAGAAATGGACATTTTCCTAAACAGGTGCTGTACACAGGGAACAAGGCATCGCCGGTGGAGGATGTGGTATATGTTGTTGTATGTATTATGTTGCAGTCACCTCATGTAAAGCAGGGGTGGTGCCAGGTGGGGGATGGGGTGAGGAGGGCTATAGCCAGAACCTTAGCCCCCACCCACACCCCCATTCCATCAGTGAAAATTTAGAAATTCATCGGGGAAAGACAAAGAGAAAATTTGTGTATTTGGCTGAGCAAATGTTCGTCGTTAGCCCTTGTAAGATCATGGCATCCATGTCGGGAAATTTTCGGCACCACCCAAAATATAGTTACATCATCAGAGTTGATCAAGTTGTGATATTTCAACTGTATGTATTTATTAGAAATAGATTTTAGACAATACTAAGAACACAGCATTTGTGAAATTTATTTCCAATTAGGACATGCGGTCAAACTGGTTGAAATTTGACGAGGTTACCCTATGTCCATCATTAACCTAGGTTGTAGACTAAACTGTATTTGTGTGAAGGCTGAGTATGCATTGCTGCACTTCAGTCTTCACTGATAGTTTTTGCACTGTCCCATGGAAAATCATGTCAACATTTTGTCTGTTATACCGCTCAGGTCACCTTTGCATAATGTGTCCATTTTCCAACCAAATACTTCATTTCTGTTCTTGTGTCACTATTTTCAGGTTTACCAAATCTCATAAAGAATACTCAAATAAATTGCAGGATTTTACGTCAGGAAAAGAAAGATCTTAGATATGTTTGAAAACACAACAATTCTTCCTCCTGATTTGAAGTATTTTTTTACCAGCTGGTAGAAATATTCAGCAAAACCTTACATTCACCACCATGAAAGATTTTTGTGTGTAAAACATATGCAAGACTGCAAGATCTTTCACCATTTGAAGCTGACATATTGAAAGCTCTTTGTAAACCAGTCTTGCAAGGAAAATCATTAATGTTAAAAACAGTGCCTGAAATGGCAATGTTTGTTCAGGAATCACTTTCAGGATTGTGCTGTTTGAGTTGTTAACGATGTTGCTCAGTTGCTCAAAAGGGGGCACCTGCTGAATGTGAGCACCAGAGGTGTAAAGCACTTGTTAATATTCAATTAATAAATCATGGTTGGCCAAGGACAGGGGAGTACCCCTTTTCTATCTTTCTCGATCTGTGCCCAGCCATGCAGAAGAATATTGCCAAATGTTTTCATTGTCAGATTCGCAACACCACCATGTATGGGAACAATATCTAAATCTTACAAAACATATTGTTTAGAGAGTAGGACCAATTTGACAAATCTTGGTTTGACCAGTACAAAATGACATCTGTTGTTGTCATTGAGGATTTTAATTAATCTGGAAGTTTTGTACAATTTGATACCAGTTACTAATTCTCGCACAATATTATTTCAATGACCAACTTGATGTATAATTTGGCCGAACATGACAACTTTTTTATGTATTTAATTCAAGTTTGGTTGAAGTACACATGTCTTCATTTCCCTTCACTATTGAGGTCTGTGCAAGACACCTTACAGGTTCTATTGAACAGCCTTTTGCAATCCAAATTCTCATGTACCTGTAACAGTGTAAGGACAACACCAAACATAAAATGTGCCCGACTTGTAGGCAGATGATCAATTGATGAAGTCATGTCATGGGCATGTTCAGCAGGGACTTTTGTCCATCAAATTGTCATGAACTGCACACCAGATCCATGCACTTTGTCTTGAATGCTGAACTGATCAATTGATGAAGTCATGTCATGAGCATGCTCATGAGGGACTTTTGTCCATCAAATTATCACCAACTACACACAAGATTCATGCACTTTGTCCTGAATGCTGAACTTCGGTTAGTCTCTTCCAAATGTTTGGATTCAGTGGGGACTCCTGCTTCATCGCTGGATGCCATCTTGAAACCACACTGAACCAGGCTGCAGGGCTAGGTTCACTCGGACTAAATAGAGTACTGCTTAGTTGTAAAATAGTCCACCTATGGTCCAACTGGAGTCCTTCCCGAGCCCATCCCATGTCAGCTTTTGATTGTCAGAATTATATCATTCAGAATGGTGAATTTATATCAGCTAAAATGCAATCACTGCCTTTGGAGCCTGTGCCTAGTTCAGATTTATGTTCACAAAATTAACTGAGTCGCAAGTAGATTTTCTCAGATCTCAACAATGGAAGGAAATGAAGCACCTCCAAAGTCTGTAGTTTAATCAAATTTTAGTTGAACATGACCAATATTATAACCAATGTGATACGTTTGGTATATATGTCTATCTTGTTTAGTTGTTGGCATATTACTATAATAGCTTAGTATTTTTGTTACTCAAGCTCCAAAGAATCAAAGTCGGTGCACATAAGATTGTCATTCTGTACTTGTTTTTCTCTACAGTACTACACGCCATGTCATAAATAGAAAACTTTTAGTTTTGTAGACGTATATTGTTGGTGCATTGTTATATTTACTGAAGTAAACATATCCCTGAGATATAGCGTTTGTTTTTCATTCTGCAACCTGGTACAAATTTTTTCTGCCTTCGATATCCAAGTCGATTAAAACGCAACCTGTGGTTGTCATCATTGCAACAATATGCAAGTAACTACGTCCTCGAAATCCAGGGTTTATATGACTCCACCAATGGTCTGTCATATACCCTGGATGTGCTATTCATCATAGTCGTTTTGTGTGTATGGAAAGTCCAGATCTGTTTGTACTGCTTAATTGAACATCACCCACATTTGTTCTGCCATCAAGCCAGCTAACCACCAGTCTTCTACAAACCTGGGTTATTTATTTTCTTGGATGCAAAAATTCAGAAAACACCCTGTACGATTGCTGAAGAATGATATGGTGTACAATAGAACAGAACTTCAAAGAAACAATGTTGGTTGTACAGGTTGATTAAAATTGTGATCTTTTGCTTTCACTAAAGTGTCTTTTTGTTTCCATTAATCTGTTTTTGAATTGTTCTCTCTGTGTATATATTGCACATGACAAACAGCTGAAAGATTGCCCATGCAAACATAAACTCAACTTTAGACATCATCTCATCCTCGAAATCAAGAACAGGTTATCTGTGACTTGGCCAATAACCTTTGTCAAATACCCTGCATTCACACCTATGCTTAATATAGACATCAATGAAATATCACGTACTAAACAAGATGAACTGAGCAAGGGAAGTAACTCCTGACAAATGAACACGGCAAATGAACCAAATCATTGCCCAGTGTTGGGAGACATGCCACGTGACTGGATGCAGGCATTCGCTGTGGACTCGACCGATTGGTCAAAATGCTAGGTCAACAATGATCATTCTTCACAGGAGTGAGTCCAGGATATTTGACGAAGGATTTCAAGGATCAACATCATCCATGATCTTGATGTCTTTGAGCATGTCATGATACTTCAAAGCTTGGTTGATATACTATCAAAAACACATCCCCAGAATGTCTTTTTTAATTATCTCAACATACATCAACACGGGTGTACCTTTTGTTTTCATTTGGTACAGATGTGAAATAACTGATGCATATATGTACAGCTTGCCACAGATACACACTACTGCCTACAGACTTGGAAGGTGGACTATTATCTCAATGCATTGTCAATAAGGTGCTGCAGGGAGACAGGCATCCAGCTTTGGGTGCCTGCTGAGTACATGAACACAACATTTCTGTCCAGATACACCTGAAGGTTTCCCCAACGGTATACTTGATGTGCTTCATATGTTTTTCCAGGCACCGGCATAAACAAAATGTTATTGTCCGTTGCTTTTCGTTCAAGGAGCTCTTTGAAGCTACTTGGAATTGATGTATTGACCATTCTCGTAGACTGCATTGTTTCACTTTGAGAAGGAGTTTGTGATGGTCCCGAAGGGGCTTTGACATCCATCTGGCGTCGTTCTGTGTGTGTGAAGTATGCCATGTTTTCTCTCGCACCAGGCTGGAAATGACCCGACACAGCTTGATTCATTATTTCCAGAGCCTTGTTGAACTGTTCTTTAATAATGGGATGGGACATCATTTCTTCAGGGAACTGAGCTTTCCATCCCAAATACCACTTTGTAATTTCTTCAAAGTTTGGCATGTTGCTGAGCCAACCACACAGTACTTGTAACCAACGTGGAAAGAACATCTTTTCCAAGACCGATATTAGATGCTGTGTTGGTATGATCCCATACCAAGCCATAAACCATCGCCAATGGTCCAGAATCTGCTGATGTGGGTTGATCAACAGTTCTTGGATTGCTTGTCCTAATTTGGGAAGAATATTCTTCACAAGGAAAGCATCCATATGTCCTTGTTTGAACACACCAACCCAAGGTTGTAGTATGATCTTAGCCGAGACATCTGAAGGGTGCCAATTAACGAGAGCATTGGCCAATTTGTGTCTGATTGGGGCATACAAAGGTTCCAGCTTGTCTCCCATGAGTAGCAACCAGGGATGAACCCAGGCGTGGACTGGTGTTGTGTCTGTCAGAGGGTTCCAAGACTCGACTTCCTGCAAGAGCCGTGGAAGCACTAGCTGATCGAGGATGTTCTCCAGGATCCATCTCGGTAATGCTGGTTGCCAGTTTTCCAGTACACAGATCAAAGGATCAGTGTCCCTCACGTTCCATCGGAGGACACAGCTCCTGACTGGAGGCAGCCAGGTGTCCCAGAGTAAGCGTTGGTAAGTGTCCATGTCATTGATGTCATGATGTTGACCACTTGGAGCCTCCAACAAAACCTTCCATTCTCGGACTGTATTCAACCCATAACCTGAAAATAGAGATCATCTTACTTTAGCTATACCATGCCAATAAAACAGTAAATTTACAACCTCCTGTTTCCACGACTAAGGTGATTCTTGACTCAGTTGGATTTTCAGAAATCTTTATCAATGCACGAAGATAGGAAGCTGAATGGTGTATGTGTATTTACTGTATCACATCATTAATCTGATGTTCAGTGCCTGACATTATGCTGTTAAACAGATGTCACATTTCTCACTAAAATGTCAATTAAAAACCTTCAATCCCAGATGATTCTCATCCCTGTCAGTAAAAATGTCAATAACATTGTCTCTCAGCAATTGTTTTCCACTCTCACCACAAGAATGCCTCGATTTTAAGGCAAATGAATGTAAACTGATCCACATCTAAAATGACCATCATATGATCAGCTTCTGTAACCACCATGGGAAGCAAACAACTTTTACAGTGGATCATTTAACATGTAACACTGTTCAGGGCTGTCCAAATACAATGCCCGACTTGTCCAACACAGTACAACACACCACCGGACAAGTGAACATTTTTGTTTAGTTGTCCGAGGACATGTGAAAATTCCAAGATAAAATTTTTAAGAGTCAAAATATACAAAATATGTGGTAAAATCTGCATTTGGACAAGTAAGGACAAGTGAAAAATGGAGTTTGCTTGTCCAGGGACAAGTTAGAAAAAGTGATATTTCAGCAGGCCTTAACACTTTGACCTGACCCTCAGGATCAGCTAAATTACATTGTCACAGTGCCAGTGCTGACTCAATTCCCTCAAAGAACTATGAGGCCAACCAGTGAAAGATTCGAACCTAAAAAGACTGACAGATTGCTTCAGTGTATTGCCAACTGTGGAACTAGCTTTGTCAATTACCGTTTTGAGCCATCCTGTTTTACATTCATCTTCTGTTAAAGAGATTAGCAATACTGATTGATGTTCACAAACCTGGTTCATCAAGTGGTTCCCATGGTGCAAAAAAGGCCTTCATTAGAGGAAATACAAGAGCAATGGCCAAAGAGTCCATATCGTACATTTTGTACTCTTCATAGTATTGACTCTGCATCTGTTTAAAGATGTCAACACATTCATCCAAGGTTAGAGGAACCTCGCAACTTGGCTGTGTTCTTCTTTCACATTCTTCAATGATTTCCAAAAGTTTGGAAAGCTTGTTGAGGTGTTTATCTTCTTCGTCACATAAGCTGTCAATCCTCTTCTTTTCATATTCCAAATTGACAATGGAGTCCTTGGAATGCTTCAGTTTTCTGTCATTGAGGATAATATCTTCTTCTGCCATGTCCACCAACAGGTTTAAGTTGTGCAGTAATTCTGGCATCTCAAAAGCCCGTCTCTGAGGAACATCACTGACAATGACCTCTTCTTCATCAGGTTTGTCATGGCGATTAGAAATGGAGTGATATCCACTTAGAACACGCTGTTCCCGACCTGTCATATCAATGACCTTCACCTTGCTGGACCTTGTATCAATGACCTTCTTCTTGCGACCTTTACTAGTTTGAATGATTTCTTGTGCGGTTTTGTAGACATACTTGGGTTTCTTTTTATCTTTAACATCTGTTCTTTTCCACTGTTGTAGCTCGTCTTTGAAGTCGTTGTCTTCATCTTCTTCTGAATCAACTACAGGAAAATCAGCTAGCGACCTATCAGATCTTTCTGAGCCATGAAAACCAATGGCCCCTTTTCCTCGTCTTTTTACAGCTTCAACCGGAGTTGTTATACCTTGACCAGTGGTACCTAAACCTTCACCTGGTCTGTAACCCATTTTCTGCAGTAATTTCTGCCCAATTCCCCTTGTGTGTTTCTCCCAATGTCCAAAGTTTCGGTTTTCATGATGGCCTTTCAAATAACTTGGAACTTTTTGTTTCCCCTTGCCTTGAGTTAACTTAGATTTGAACTTGTCTCTAAGTTCTGGCACTTCACTAGGAGAATCTTTTGAGTCATCCTTTTCTTTCTTTAATTCTTGTTTGAAACCGCCACTTATGAAATTTACAGGCGCTGTAAAGTCATTCTTTTTTCGTCTGCCTCCTCCGCCAAAGCTTGGCCTTTCTTCATCATCCGATTCCCTGTCTGCCCAAATTCCATAGATAGCTTGATGTTTGGTCTGACGAAATAACCTCGGAGCCATTGCATCTTCTATGTCCTGGTCTAGTATTTCAAAACGTTCTACTTCGGGTGAAGACATTGTCAAATAGAATTTTGTAAACCAAAGAGCATACCCCTCACAAGAAAAGTCAGACGAACGTACCGCCGGAACCGGAAGTTACAAGAACAAATTGCGAAACCGATGAAATGAATTCTGAATAAGACCTTATAATGTATCTTTGTATGAAATCCTAAATATTTAACAGTAATGGGCCCTTTTGATAAAAATATTACAAAACAGTATTTGTATCATAAAGTGCTTTGACTAACACAGCGGATACGTTTATAAATGCACTGCAATCATATTTCGTACTCGGACCGAATGTGGTTACAAATTTGCTTTTCAACATGAGTTACATCCCTTGTTTTTTTAAGAAGTTGGTAAATGTGTGTTAAATTTACGCTTGCTGAGTAACAGTCGAGGTCAGTGTACAGTAACTTTGCAAACTTGCATTCTCACTATTTTGTTATAATTGAGTATACGTTTATATGTTTGAGAAAGTAGAAGCATTTTGATTGTCTTTGAACTCTTTTGGCGTTTTTCAATAAATGAGTGCTGGGACAAGGGAGCTAACTCAAAAGAAGACCAACTCTGATGATCACTGTCGTATTTCCCGGAGAGGGGATCCACCTATAACTACCGTGACGATATAGTCGAAAACATTGACTGAAAGTCACCTTAAAAAAATAGAAAAACAAAAACAAACTCTGAAAGAACTTGTGAATGTTAATAGAGCTAAATAAATTTGTTTGGGTAATTTGGATGACATAGTATAATCAATGAAAATGAATGCTTTAAAGGGACATAATCAATGTTGCGTCTGGATAATCGGTCAAAAACCTAAAATACGTACCGGTACCACTCGCTCTTATTGTAACAAAGAATCTTTGGCGAATGTAAACCTGACATTGGAAGACTTGTTATAGATGATTAGATACCTTTTGTCGCACGAAAATATGTTTTATCGAACAAAAACCGAACGACTTACGAATATTCACGGTCACCACTGGTTTTGAACAAAAACTCTTTTTACGGATCTAGCTAAAGCGATGACATGCCAAAACGGTACCACGCCAAACTGGGCGAAAATCTACGGACAGTTCAGTGTAATGATCGATGGCTATATAATATCTTTCATTGTCACCGTTGTATCCAAAAAGTGTCACCGTTTAGACCCAATATCTTTCCCCGTTTCGTCTAATTGTGACCATTTCGTCCAATCGCATGTCATCGTTTTGGCGTATCACCATTTAAGCCAGTTACATGTTTGCTTATACTTATACAAACTTCCGAATGCAATGCGCAATAGCTGCAATACGTGGGTCAAAATTAGCTCTCAATTTGTGTGCATTTTGGTGTAAAACATCGGAAACAAATACACGTACAGCACGGTATTATATTACTAGATGAACAGAAAGACAAGCTCTGAACATCGATTGGCGTACCTGCAACTTTGATTATGTCCCTTTAAGTCATTAAGTCAGTGTGTGCTTAAGTCATTAAGCCAGTGTGTAATAAAGTCTGTGTGTGATCAAGTCATTAAGTGATTAAGTCATTCAGTGCTTAAGTCAGTGTGTGATTAAATCAGTGTGTCTATTATGTCAGTGTGTGCTTAATTCATTAGGTCAGTGTATGCTTAAGTCATTAAGTGCTTAAGTCAGTGTGTGAAACAGTAACACAAGCAGAACTATTCACATCTTGTTAAATGTCGGACAGTGGACTGTGTTGGGCAGGAGTGTGATGACGTCATCACTTTGTATCCAGGACCCTGTTCTACAAAGCAATCTTAGTACTAAGCTGATTGTAAACTCCTATGATCAACTTCTTAATCTGAGCTACATCTCTCATCCAGTCATAATTAGCTATACGTACTAAGCTACCCACAGATCCTAAAACTGCCCCAAGATTGTTTTATGCAACAGGAATAATTTGTTTGTGAAACTGGTGGCGTAGCCAAGACGGATAGGAGCTAAGATCATTTTGTGGACCGGAGCCTTGGGCTGTTTACGATCAGTACTCACGACGAGAGTGATGAAGTCAGTGCTTGTACTCTCATGATGGAGTAGCCTGGACTGTGTGAGAGCTGTGCTGTCAGGTGGACTAGTGCCACCCATTGTTGTAACTCATGGAGTACTCATAAGCATGATAAAGTTAGCACTTACATATGTGTGGAAATCTTGGGGTGTACTAAAGTACTCACGTGAGTGCCCTGAACGACGTAGGAACCGTACTGGTCTACAATACAGTCACTCTGTTTTCGGAACTCCAGTTCCGAATCGTTTGTCCACCATTTGTGTAGGTTGCCAAACTTGTCGTAATTTCTACCTGTAGGTAAAATCATGATTACGGTATATAAAAGAGAATTCCATTCTTCAGGTGTGACAAGCGGAAATGTAAAATAATTGGCTGTATCTGTCTGTCTATATCTGCCTGCCTACCTGTCAGTCCGTCCGTCTGTCCATATCTGCTTGCCTAACTGTTTGTCAGTCCGTCTGTCTGTCTATATCTGCCAGTCTACCTGTCTGTCTGTCTGTCTGTCTATATCTGCCTACCTACCTGTCTGTCTGTCAGTCCGTCTGTCTACATCTGCCTGCCTACCTGTCTGTCAGTCCATCCGTCTGTCTATATCTGCCTGCCTACCTGTCTGTCAGTCCATCTGTCTGTCTATATCTGCCTGCCTACCTGTCTGTCAGTCAGTCCGTCTGTCTATATCTGCCTGCCTACCTGCCTGTCTGGTCGTCTGTCTGTCTATATCTGCCTACCTACCTGTCTGTCTGTCAGTCCGTCTGACTTCATCTGCATGCCTACTTGTCTGTCAGTCCATCCGTCTGTCTATATCTGCCTGCCTACCTGTCTGTCTCTCCATCTGTCTGTCTATATCTGCCTGCCTACCTGTCTGTCAGTCAGTCCGTCTGTCTATATCTGCCTGCCTACCTGTCTGTCAGTCCGTCTGTCTGTCTGTCTATATCTGCCTGCCTGCCTACCTGTCTGTCAGTCAGTCAGTCCTTCTGTCTGTCTGTCTATATCTGCCTACCTACCTGTCTGTCTGTCTGTCAACCCGTCTGTCTATATATGCCTGTCTACCTGTCTGTCAGTCCGTCTTTCTGTCTATATCTGCATACCTACCTGTCTGTCAATCAGTCCGTCTATCTGTCTATATCTGCCTACCTACCTGTCTGTCTGTCCGTTTGTCTGTATCTGCCTGCCTACCTGTCTGTCAGTCCATCTGTCTGTCTGTCTATATCTGCCTGCCTACCTGTCTGTCTGACTGTCTATATCTTCCTGCCTACCTGTCTGTCTGTCAGTCAGTCCGTTTGCCTATATCTGCCTACCTACCTGTCTGTCTGTCAGTCAGTCCGTTTGTCTGTATCTGCCTGCCTACCTGTCTGTCAGTCAGTCCGTTTGTCTGTATCTGCCTGCCTACCTGTCTGTCAGTCCATCTGTCTGTCTGTCTCTATCTGCCAGTCTACCTGTCTGTCTGTCTGTCTATATCTTCCTGCCTACCTGTCTGTCTGTCAGTCAGTCCCTTTGCCTATATCTGCCTACCTACCTGTCTGTCTGTCAGTCAGTCCGTCTGTCTATGTCTGCCTGCCTACCTGTCTGTCAGTCAGTCCGTTTGTCTGTATCTGCCTGCCTACCTGTCTGTCAGTCAGTCCGTCTGTCTGTATCACTAGTTTATGTTCAGAGCAGGGCAGGGACGAATACAAAGTTCTGGTTTGGAGGGCATAACTTTCAGTGAATTTCCAAGAGTTACAGTTACTCTTACAGTTTCAGACAGCTGTACGCATAGTATTTGAAACTGAGCAATTTTCAGTATATTTGCCAGATTGTAGAGATGTGGGGGTACTCGGGCTGAAAGAGAGGCACCTGGGCTGAAAGAGAGGTTCTCGGGCTGAAAGAGAGGTTCTCGGGCTGAAAGAGAGGGTCTCGGGCTGAAAGAGAGGCACTCGGG
>JAUELE010233495.1:0-11891 GCA_031471655.1 Diodora aspera
CCCCCCCCCCCCCCCCCCCCCCCCCCAAGATGCAAAATTTCAGTTCCATCCGTGGTTCGACGTCTCTTTACAATTTTCCGTATTTGATTTGACCCCCTGGATCCGCCACTGCCTCTGCAAACTCTCAGCGGCACACCAAGGTATATAGAGAACGCTGGAATAAGTTGCGGGGGGAAAGGGGGGGGGGGCAGAGGATCCCTTCGGTGACACCATCAGAGGGGGTGGGAGTGACGCTAAAATGACGACACATAAAAGAAGCTTACGGAAGATTCTGTATGGTCTGGCACTGGAGGAGATGGTGCCGGTTGGAGGGGGAAGGGTTGTGTGTGTGCGTGCGTGCGTGTGAATGGTGTGACCCAATGATGTACTGCACTTGGTGACACCAACTCTAGTGACGCCACCAGTTATTCACCTGTAAAATCCAGAATAAACTGACCAGAGTTGGATTCAAACTCACTCCATGCAATGATGACGGAGTAACGTGACAGTGGCTATACACTGCTCCGAGTTTTACCGAGACCTTAAAAAAGTTAAAACCTATATGTAATGTCTCCGTTTCCTCCTTACATCCCGGGCATTATTAACCAAATATATCGTGCGACCTCCTATAATCCCGTGCGCGTTTTTAACCAGACAGGAAGCAGCAATTACGACTTGTAACAACATCATAGTTGTTGCGGGGTAAAAGGGGTTAATACCTGTCACATCCACAGGAATGCTACTTTCCTACACACAGGTGTCGGTCTGAAAAGCGTCAAGACATTACACGAAACTCTACCCTTGTCGTAATGGGAGGAAAATGTTTTATGACTTGTGACACCTCCCACTAAAACGGATAGAAACATTCAAGGGAGGGGGACCTTTTGTTTTCTTTACAATCCCTCCTTATCGTCAAAACCAGCCTATAACACCTCGGTAAGAATTTGAAAAACAGGTAGAAACATTAACGCTTTTATTTCCTCTAGGTGGACACGGATTTACAGCGAAATAATGGTATTGACCGCTGGTTCGTCTGAGGGTCGATGTGGGGGTTTGAAAGTGATACTTAGTTGTTAGGAAATGACTCTGGTGTGCAAATGGGCTCATTGCCGGGAGTTAACCCCTGGCTGAAAACTGAAACGGACTCACTACACGAGAAATCAAATTATGTACAGTATCACGTTCACCTTGAAGCTATCTAACCCGTAGACGAGGTGAGGGGTTTACGACTGAAAGCTTGTGTGACGTTCGAAGAAGTCGATACGAAAATAATTTCTCAGAGTGGCTCTGGTCGCCATTTGCATTTTCTCTGAAGAAAGTAGTTTTGGCAGTCCAGCTTTCAAGATATCTTGGTGTGAAACTCTGTTAGGGTTGTGGTTTTCTTGATTTAATGATAAGACAGGCTAGAGTTACCTCCCATAGGGCCTAATTAAAAGGATCCCGTGCTAACAACGCCAGCGTGCGCTTCTGATACTGCATGTATTTTGTCATCCAATAGCCAAGGGACGTCCGATGAAAGTGGGCTCTGTTGTAAGAAAAGAAAACATTCTCGTGTTGAACTACCTCCCGCAGCTGACGGAGGGGGATACAGTTGAGTCCCCCGTGTTTCCCTGCCTGCTTTGGTTACTCAATATGGACGTGAGCCGTGAAAATAAAAATCTGGAACTGCCCCTATGGAACTGTCTTGTCTTGTCATGGAACTGTCTTGCCTTGTCAGTTTCTTTGTAATATATTAATTGCCAGTTGTGTAAATTGCTGTGGGATTAATTTCTTTCTGGCTATAATTTTCTCCACAGCAGTTGTGACATCGGTGTCGTCGAGAGTTTGTTTTGTCTTGAGACATTCTTATCTTTCTCCTTTCTTCTTCTTTTGACAAATATTGATGAATACTACGAATAAGTAATACTGCTCAACAACAACAACAACAACAACTACTACTACTGCCGCTGCTGTTCCTCCTCCTACTGTTTTTGCTTCTGCTGCTGCTGCTGCTCCTACTATACTACTACTACTAGCGGATCCAGCAATGCGAGACGGCATGGGTTGGGGGGGGGCGCCCCATTGACCGTAAGCACCGCTTATTGTTGCTTGTATTCAATAACAAACTCGAAGTTTGCCAAAAACTGAAGGGGGCGCTTGGATCCGCGCCTGACTACTACTACTCCTACTACTACTACTACTACTCCTACTCCTACTACTACTACTACTACTACTACTTCTGACAATGTTTGTCCCTACTTTCTGGAACTTAATCACTTTCAGTATGGTCCGTAATGAAACTTTAAGAAATCGTAAATAGTTTCTGGCGACGCTCGTTTATATTATATACTACTCAAAAGAAATGAAGGGTCAACCCTGATATAAGCACAAACTGATTTAATCGATTTTACTGTCTGAAGGTTTGCCCGAACTTGCCATATGAGCATATGTAGAAAGGCTGTTTTCGTACAATATTGTTACTGCTGAACATTTATCAGTTACCTTGTCTTATCTTTAACTATTGAATTTTAGGATATTTTGCTTCACGTTAAATGTTCCTCAAAATCTGAAATTGATGCATGATATATCGGCACATTCATGTGTTGTTCATGATTGTCACTTTAAACATGCACACACTGGCATGGGACATGTGTGCCAACATGTTATCATGCGAATTTTGGACGCACTTCTTCTAAATAAAATATATGTCATAACTATGTTTGACCTTAAACTTCTTTTGATCAGCATATATTAAGATAAAACTTCGGTGACAATTAAGTTGACCAACCTTATGACATAAACAACATTCAGCTTGCCTAAATCGCTTTTGGGAAGCGCTCTTACTATGAGCAACAGGCGATGGACTCGACGATGGGCATATCGCGAATTTGATCATTGGCAGCGCCGATTTGTATCCTTGGACAAGATACTTTGCTCCACTTGTCCCAGTCAGCCGGGCTGAAAATTGGCATTGATGCTGCACTTTGGCGACGACCAGCCACAAGCGTATAAAACATTTTTGTTTTAAATAAAAAGTTATATTGTCATTATCGTGTTATGGACGCACTATTTCTCAGTTCTCCAAAGCTCTATGAAATGTATGATCTGATTGTATCACGCTCGAATCTGTGAAGATGATGCTCCTTTCAAATATATCATATAATAATAATGTGTTTTTATAACGCGCTAGTATTCATGCACTGAGTGCATGCTCAAAGCGTCAAATATGATGATGAGCCATGACGCGCCCTTTCCAAGATCAAATAGAGAACAGTCTGTTTTTGTTTATACAATACCAAAAATATGTGCAAAAAATTATCCACACCTAACATTTTATACAAAAAACTTGCTGATTCCATCTCTAGAAAAAGTGCAACTAAGTGCAACTTTGTTAAACGCACTCGGCACGAACTATGGAAAAGCCTAACAAAGGATGAATACGTTTAGATCTGGTTTTAGCCGAGCAAAAAAATAATCTGTAAGCTTTTTAAATACGTTTACATCGGTTTGTTCCTCGGAATGTGCGAACCATTGGCTGCCTTTGGGTTGCCTTCAATAATATTTCATTTTATCACGAGATCTTTTATTCACTCGCATAAGAGTCAGTGAGCCTGCAAGGTTTCATGACAAACAGCGGTTTACATTTCGCCGGGTGGACGGTCCGCCGCAAGACAACCCTTTTACATATATGTAAGAAGTGTACCGATTTTCGGTTTATTATCAACAGATGGATTATCAGTTACCTGTAAACTATTTTATCTGGATGAATATCTCCCGATTGTGAGGAATTCGCTTGGCCTTTGACCCGACGGATGAGAGCTGGTCACACCAGTGGAAGGGAAGCTTGAGTTCATTGCGACGATTTATTGTTAATATCGCCATGGGTGGTAAGATAAGATAAACAGATACCGTGACAGCGGGCTATGTAGATGTAGATAAACTTTGGTAAACTTACCACAGTCAATACGTGGAATCTTGCATTTATCTAACGTACAATAAGCCATTTATAAGGTCACCGCTAACGTCAAGGTATGGCATATTTGAAATATGTACATGGAAGTCGCGGTTAATGAGAAATTAGATGACATTCTTTTTTTTATTATTGAAATATGATATTCTTTTTGCTGACTTACACAGACACATACATAAGAAAAATGGGGGGGGGGGGGTTGCAAGTCCAAATTTATGTTCGATAAAATAATTATTGAAGGAAGCAAACAAATCTTAACTGGTGTCTGGTCGCGTATAAATTCACTGTACATGTGATTTCTGGTGTAAAATGGATATTCAGACCATTTCTAATTATAACGTACTTGACAATGTTATATTTAATGTTACGTTATAACATTTGCTAAATTGTTTTAAATGATTGCATGATGTCTGTGTAAATATACGTTACTCAGTTTTGATCATTGAATTAAATATCAATTTGAAACATAACGTTATCTCGATATTTTTTAATCATAAACTATTTCTATAGTTTTGTTTACACTTTAAAATTTGTTCGTTGTTCCAAAAAGGCCATTTGCTTTGAATATTTACCCAGCGGAGTTACAATTATCTTTATATTCTAATTCTTCTGGATCACAATGGCATTGGTGCGTTAATACTTTCAAAGCTTATAGTGACACGCTTGATCAGATCACTATATTATATTATATTGATATACTAATTTATAACAATTCACAACTCCTGCGAAGTGTTATATCGTAATCTTCTATATTATCCTGGGAAATAACTCGAGTAGAAATTTTAATTTGAAATTCTGAACCTGAATAATAATATCTACTTACATAACGAACATCTGTTTTAGAATTTTGCAAATGTCTAATGAAATATATATCATCGACTCATCGATTAATTAATCTGTGTTGAAGCACTTTGTAATAATATTATGTTTAAACAACTCTTTTTGCATTAATCCCATTTATCAACAGTCCGTCGATAGCTACACTGTATCCTTTACTCAAAATATTTCGTATGCCATCAATCTTGTGTGCATGTGCAATCGTTAAACAATTTCTAAATCTTGTTGGGCATTCCGAATGAAGCGTAAGTTGAAACCCGAATAAAATCCGAGTGACATCGTCAGAATGATTAGTGTTGCCCGTCTCATCTCCGAAAATAAGTTTCAAATATGATGAAAATCAAAGAGAAAATAAACATTGAAATGTATCGCTAAGAACTATACTAAGAACTATCACTAAACACTATACTGCCGGGCAAAAGAAACGATTACCTAATGATTTCAGTTATTTTCCTTTACGTCTTTCTGTCATAGCTGATCAAAAGGATGCTAGGATTTCTTCCTAATCTTGAAGGAATATTTCTTGCATATCCAACGCAATTGTGAATTTATTCAGTCGTCTCTCAAAATCTTGGCATCGTTTCTGTTGCCCGGTAGTTTATATTAGACGAGAAAAGCGGGCTAATGAGGTTCGTCCAGGCGTAAAGTTTGTCGGAACCCAGCTCAACTTTGGCAAATTCCAACTTCAAAGAAATTGTATTTGGTAAACATAGGTTATAAGGCTACGGTGGTGACAGGTAAACTCCAGGTGTGGATTTGTGAATTTCACCTGACAGGTGAGAGACGGGTGAATACGAGTTCACTTCTGATAACGTTAATGTCGTTGAAGATAATGAAATATACATGCTTTTCTATCTAGCTGAGAACTTAAATAGCAAGCATTACTTGTAATAGAAGTCACCTTGAATCTAGCTGGCCCGGCAGTGGTCTGTCGCTTAAGTATTTACAGTTATAATGGCAGAGATACGACGCAGATTTCAAAGGTTATTTGTCCGGTAACTTAACCCGTTAAGTATAGCTTATGTGTTCTCAAGTGTCTTCTGTGCATAATGAAATGTCTTCAATACTCTTTAGTCACATAGGGATTTTCAACATAAAGCGCGTTGACTTGTGGAGGGATGGATGGATTCTTTGTTTGGATGTAACATACATGTATCAAACTGAGAACAGAGAGAATTTCACTCTGGTCCGGAGCCTGATGTATTAAAGCCCTCAAATTCGTAGAATTGTTTTTTTTTATATATACCTTTGCATTTCTCTTTGAGATACATCGCGCGAGCTACTTCTGAAGTGCCATTGCACTGGTAAATCAGGATGAGACGGTCTTTGTTCGTTAAAAAATCTAGTGCATCGTTTCCAGTCACCCATAACTGTTTTGGTGTTGTGGATGTAAAACTAATGAAAGACAAATTATGTTACTTTAACTGTACTATACTGGTAGAAATTAGTTTAATTTCGTGACTTTCCGGTAATAGTAACATTTCTAAATATCAATTGCAATTTATAAAAGGGAACATTTTATAGCAGATAAATTACTGCAAATCATCAAAAGCTTTTAAAATATACTCTTCTGTAACTCCAAACTTGACACATTTCGAGTTTCTCTTGTCGAAGAAACATCTCATGAGCCTATCGAAGCAAGACCGACCTCAGTCTAGCGCAAAGCGAATACAAGAAGAAACTGGTTTGATGAAAACTACGTTAAGGAAAGATAACTCTAAAATGTTATTGCATTGCGCCTTCGCTTGGTAATATTCGTGGAAAGCGATGTTCTTAAAGACATTTTATACCCAAAGGTCATACAATCACAGACGTAACAGATAAGCACATTTGTGTTGTAAATGACTATTCAAACAAATTAAATTAAATAAAAGCTTTCAGTGGAACTATTTGGTCGCATCACTTCTGAACGCGCGTTACGAATTCGCTCGGTAACATTCGTTTAATCCGTAAAGGACTATGAAATCGGACGCCATCCATTCCGATTGTCATTCTGCCGCCTTGAGAAATTTTCTTTCATGACTGCTCGCGCGACGCATTCGAGTCTTCTGCTTGGTGACGGAAAGAGACGAGTAGCTACGACTGCTGTAACTCTTGTACGATAGTTGCTATACGGTTCTTTGCATTCAGATCGGTATTTTCCAAGCCAATCCAGCGTCCGTTTTTTTCCAGTTCCTCCAAACCTATTCTTGTAGCAGCACCAGAAAGTCGACCTCATAACTCATATTTCACAAAGCGCCTTTGGTTGTTTTATAAGAAAAATCGGCTTTAAGATATCAGGATCGAAATTGTCTCCAAATTCCTGGGGTCTTCTTTCATCACGAGGCGACAAACTGACAATTATACGAAAGGATACGACCTCGTCAAAAATAGGAAGATCCTCTTAGGGTTCCTGCAATTACAATATGATAATAACAGACATAATCCATAATGTTTATACATCAAAGACAAAGGGATGCTGCTGTGCATTCGGAACCTCGACGACTGAGCTTTACGACATATTCCAAATGTGAAATTGTCGGAAAACATCTTAAGCTGTCTCTTTTGATTCCGACAATTTCCCGTAATTTGTAACAGGTCATTCTTTGTTTACCAAGAGCTTTAGAAAGACGCCAGTTACCCTGGCTCAAGAAAAGGATCCTCGATCGATCCGAGACAAGGAGTAGTTTGGTGTCAGAGGAGACTGCAACAGACAGTTTGCAACCGGATAACGCTCGGGCTTTCTGAAACATAGTTTTGTGATGGGAACCTGTCATATCTCTGTCAGTGTATTAAAGATTACACCTTTTACCTCCCAATGTTTACTTTGATCTTAGGATGTGATTGTTTTCGTAACACCAAACCACATGTCACGAAAACAACTGTGCAGAATCCGCGCCGCCTTTCATCTAACAGGACACGTGTCGGAGATAGGGCGATTTAAACAAACACCAAGTATTTTTTCACGTCATCTTTTTGCACCCGGCTGGTAATATGACAAACATAACGTGTAAAAATTCAGTCAACATGCTTGAATACCCTTCCTTTTTACCTTGTCTCGGATCTGGTTTCAGAATGGAGGTCTTCTCTCTACGAGAATTCCTTGTTAACTCCTAATTAAACAACGCTCAAAGACTTGACGTGCCAATGCCTGACTGCGATTTCAAACTAAACATTAGTTGTCTGGAAAACGTTACAACAATTAGCTTATATTCTTACAGATGATGCAAGGTTATGACGAAGCCGTGGGATATTTACAGTTTTATTGTTAGCAAATTGAGTGACGGTTATTTCACATTAGCTGGCGTTCTGACGGTTTCGTTCAAGGATCATGCTTTCCATCCACGAAAAGTAAATAATTGGAGAGACGTCAACTCATCAGACTCGAAAGCCGTATTATTATGGAATTTCAATGATTCTTGTGCGTATTTTATACATACCTTTTCCAACATTTCTGATGTAAAAGTCAGATAACACCTGCATCACCATTAAAGAAATCAATGTACTTGTATTGATGCGGTGAAACGTGCTATAGCCGCACTGCTGAATGACAGATCAGACAAGGCATGAGTCAGATCTGACTGTAGCAAGATCGATTACCTATAGAGAATACGCCGTATACTCTCTTCCACGAGGGGGGAATCTGAACCTGTAACAATTAAGGCCGTGGGCAAGTGGGGATGTTTTTAACACATTCTCCAGGACTAGATGACGTCGCTTAAACACGTTGAGTTATTTACCCATTGTCTTTTGACAAGCAATAAATCCCATTACTAAGTAACAGTAAAACATTTTGTGAAACGTCGATGCTAATTTCTGCTAGACATTTTTGGTAATTGATGTCAGAATAAACAAACGGTATTCTAGGGAACGTGCCATGCTTTCGAGTCATATAGATTTAAGCCTACTCATGGACACAAATGACCAATTAAAGTAGCTCGGTGTCAAAATCTGAACAGATAATTTGATGTGGTAACGCGGTAGTCCTGGTTCGTACGAATTCTTGAGCCGGGGTGGACATGATGTTTTATTTGTAAGAGGTACAGTCTCAGGCTATCTCCTTGTCGTGTTCCAATACATGGCGCGCCAGGAGTCGCAAGTGAGAATACACACGCTGCAACCTTCTTTTCACGGCGAAAAATATCCGCAAATAGATACGCTTACTTGTAATACTTTTCTAGGCGACAGGATCTTCGTTTGTCAACAATGCAAGAAGTTGATACCATGTGCTTCCCCGACTCACTGGAGCCTGAACACAGGCTTGGTGTTTGATTGGGCTGGCCTCGCTGTCAATGAGATAGGTTTTGTAATGACATCATTTTGAACATAAACACTAGGTTACAAAGAAAATAAATGACACCGGAGGATGAATTGACGCGACGACACGTTGTTATTTATCGAAACCGTCGCAAGGAACGTGTCACATCAGACTTACTACAGATACTCTTATCATTTTCCTGTACTTGACAATTTATCTAATTTTTAAGGACAGTTTGCTGAAGAAGCCTTTTGCAAAGAATCGATTGTCGTAAAATGAAAATTCTTTAATACGTTTCGAAAAATTAAATGTGGTATCGATAATGTTTATGATTCTAAAAGCATAATTATATTTGTTTTGCTGAAAGAAAAATAGGTAATAAAAACGAAAACGTCTTATTTTGGCAATGGATTATTTTTAAATTGGGTGAATTAAAAGACCAGTGTAGACCTTCAAAATCAGTGTCAAATCGATGCACATAGTATGGGCATAGTAAGTAGTTTATTGCAGAAAGACCAATGGCCCATGTACATATTTCATATAACATATATACATGTATAACATATTAACATGTACGCAATCGATACTCAATTGTGGATTTTTCATTTGTTGTAACCATTGCCACTGTTAGTTTTTTTTACCAACACGCACAGTCGTCATGAGTAGTTTTTTATAACACACATATGATACATGTATTTGTATCTAATGCATAGTTTGATATACATGCACATGAACGTGCATTGCGGGTGTCTTAACAGATTTCGTATTTCATAAACAACTGTGAGTACAGGATGATCAACTGCTTTGGTTCCTTTCTACATTTCCACACATTATTGACAATTGTTGATATGTGTACTTGCAAATATGTAATTGCAAACATGCACCATATATGCTCGCAAAAAGTACTCAGTAAAGTTGCAGTAAGTAAAAACAAACTATTTGCAGTTTTTTTGTGCATCGGACAAGACCAAAGCGAAGCTAATTAATTACATGCAACCAGAGCCACTTTTAACCCGTCAATTCTTTAATGGCGCTTGCTTTCTGGAGTGTTTTCTTGTCATTATGAAGTAGTTACAAGCGACCAGAGACCTCGGTTTTAAATGTCAACGGCTTAAGCTTGGCTCACGTGTTACTCGGTATAACTGAGAGAAAGGATGCAGTCCATCACCCAAGTCTAAAATTCCCTGTTTCGTGAGGTCCAAGACGCATAAAGCACATATTTTACAACTAATGCCCTTTTTGAAAATTCTGTCGTGGTGTAAGATTTCCTCTGCAAGTGTACAATGTAACATACAGAGGACTGCGGGGATGTTAAACCCTTGTACATTTCCTCAATTTGGTGTTCTTTGACAATTAACATGGCAATTCAGAGCCAGGAGAATGGCTGAAGTGGGGAATGGCTGCCAGGGCGGAAATCGCGAGGAGAGTAAGTGACTCGCTTAAAAACATCTCTTTACATTAAGTGAGTTCTAAGAAGGCCTAAGCTGTAAAGAAACAATAGCAAGTTTAACATCCATTACATTCGGAAATATGTAGTGAGGGGGTTTGTTAACAGGGAAAGACTCCATTTCCTCCACGAATATCGCTTTTCATTTCTAGAGATGCTTTTAGCTGAGATGGATGTACTGCAAGGCTCTTTGCTCTCCCTCATCTTTTCTATTGACCAGCCAGAGGGGAAAGGCTCTAATAGACGAGCAAATGTCTCTGACTGACTCATCTAAAACAAGAGTAGATGTTAAATAATACCCTTGAAATTAGGAACAACACTGGGTTCCTTCCTAGAATTACATTCATTTCCTTGGAAAAGCGCTCCGAAGTGGCAGTAGCCTCGGGTGAGTCTTCACGCTAAGACCGACTCCGCATCGATTCTGACCTACTGCCGGAGCCAGTCCGTAATGATCAGTGACAGTTGTATGCCGAGCAGAAAACGGCTTCATTGGTGGCAGAAGTAACAGATTCATTGGTGGCAGAGGTAACGGATTCACTTGTGGCTGAGTGTAATTCTACAGGTTAATTTACCAAGTATCAAGCAGTGCTATGATTGACGGATTGAAAATTAAAGCTCTATTTCAGCTGTGAC
The DNA here is from genome assembly GCA_031471655.1 of Diodora aspera. NCBI lineage: Eukaryota > Metazoa > Mollusca > Gastropoda > Lepetellida > Fissurellidae > Diodora > Diodora aspera. The sequence continues at coordinate 11,083 of JAUELE010233495.1, forward strand.
GTACCCTCGTGTATGACGTTCGTGAACGCATTCGTAAAATAGATAAACCCGAATATTGTTTTATTAAAGCAGTAACTAAAGCACATTAGGCATGCTGTGAACATAGATACACCGAGAAGAGTCTTATAAAGCACTTGCTGCTGTGTAATAATTTTTCATGTACCATTGCATTTCTAAATAAATATAATCTCGACTCCACAGCAAAATTCCTTTATCGAAACTATGTATGTGCTAATTAAATACTTTCGCAGATGTCCGTTAAAACTACGTTCTTGTAGAGATATTTTTGTAGATCTAAAAAAAACCTAGTTTTTCAGGGCTACAGACAAGCTGCGTCTTTGCGTAAATCTGAAATAAATTTTTGCAAACACGCAATTGTTTTTAAAAGAACTGCATAACGAAAAGCAAACAAACAAGGCTTTACGCAGTTGTGTAAATATGCGTCCCATACGACTTGGTAATTAATAAAATCGTGTGCATATGGTCATCAGTGTTGACAGGTTGACTGTTGCATCATCTCGTTTGCAAAATTGTGAACTGATATTGAAAAGCAATTGCAAAATATTCGGTGGAGTAAAATATCTATGTTACCCAAATGAAATACGCAATTACGTGAAAAAATGAGGGTGAAATACTCAATTGTTGCAACAGCTATCTGAGCTCTGGTACAAGTACTGTGAGTAGTGCCGTAGTCTGCCCCAGCCAAATGCTAGAAAACTATACTGCCGGGCGAAAGAAACGATACCAAATGATTTCAGTTATTTTCCTTTACGTCTTTCTGTCATAGCTGATCAAAAGGATGCTAGGAT
>JAUELE010233506.1:0-11891 GCA_031471655.1 Diodora aspera
CCCCCCCCCCCGCCGGCCAAGAAAGTCACTGCCCCCACCTCCAGCTCCGAGGGTGCCCATACGCCTAAAACGATGTATATAGAATAAAATTAATATAGTGCTCCTTATCCATTGGAGTCGTTGGCACCTAGCACTTTGTTTAAAACGTAATCCAAGGCAGCAAAGAACTTAACAGACATTCGACCATGTTTGCATCAAGCACAATGTTTCTGAGGGTCTGTGGTACTGTTAGGGGTTAGAATCACGCACACGAAAAAGACTTCGCAATGGCAGTTAATCTTATGTACATCAAATATTAGCTTATGCAAATATTATTACAAGAGTAATATAAAACAACAACTTTCAAAATATTCATAATATAGGTCACCCAGCTTCGGAGAAAAGGAGTTACTTGTTTTCTGTCCAAAACGCAGGTGTATTCTCGTACTGGGCTACCTTTCGCATGCTCCAAAGTACATATTTCATAGGTTCGTATTCACAAATCAGTAGTAGTATTTCAACTGACACTATGCTACCGACTCTAGTTTGTGGGTTGAAACAGACCTGCGCACAAACAAAATTAAAGCAAAATATTTCTTCTCTAAGTGTTCGGAAATTACAATGACATGATCGAAATAAGTGCTTCATTATCAAATTGAACCCATCTGCGAACAAAGTTATTTAATGAATCACATATGAAAACATGTTTTATACTCTACACAGAACGATATATCCCAAATGTTCTTGAACTAAAACACTGAAAATTATATAGGTTTGACACGCAGTGAAGTTACACACTGTAACGTCTCACAAACACTTGCGACAGCCGAACAAAACGTCATGTCGTTAGCATCTGCATAGAAACCATTTCAGCTTGTAACAATGCATCATTTTAATATAAATATGACAGAGTGGTTATTATCTCTTTACTAAAGATTAGAACCCTAGGTGCTGCTGAATAAGCATCTGGGAGATTCTGAAGGGTGTGAATATTGATTGCCATTTAACTCATCAAAAGTAGGCAGGACATTGTTTAGATTGCATAAATCAAACACTAGGGTGCTTGGAAGGCTGGTTGCATCTTAGATAAAATAACAATATAGCGCATTTAATGCGTATGATCGCAGTCATGGCGACATAGATTCAGAAAAATGTTAGGGATTACTTAGGGGGCTGTGTTCTAAGCGCAGACATTGTGGGCAAGACTGGTGAAATGTTACTGCAACGTCCAGAAAGAAAACAATAAAGATTATTTCATGACGATTATGAGTTTGATTGATTAGACTACCCCTAATTTAGATCGTCTTTACAAGTATGGCTTAACGTTTGGACTAAGGTACTCGGAAAAAAGTAACAAGAAAAAGATAACGGAAAATAGTAAATTTATTATTAAACAATATTTAAGCATTGTAAATCAATTGTAGTAACGCTGCATTAATGTTCATTCTGGACATTGTTATGGCCAAGTGTTAATTTCAACTGGGCAATTTAACTCATTAATTGGTTAATCAACTAATGTACTTAATTTCAATGCCAACGCTCTGGTTTCTGTATAAATATTGTACACTCGTCAATCAACTGTCCATCAAACTTGCTATCAAACTATTTCTATCAACACTCGCTCAATCTACTATTTAAGCAATCTGGCTGTATTGAATCCATCATAATATAGCTGAAAAAGTGACAAAAGATACGTCAAATTAAAATCACTTACGCATCCACTCATGGTATGAGTAGTACAGAAAAGTAAATGAAAAAGACGAACTACCAACAGTCGTGACAAGAGATTAATTTAATCTTAGTTAATCAACTACTGAAACTTCTATTGTACAAAAAAACAAAACCACCCTAATGTTACATGCACAAAAGTGCCTCTAGTCCTGATTTCATTTTGAAGTAATTATGCACACGGAGAGAGAGAAAGAGAGAGAGAGAGGGAGAGACAGAGAAAGAGAGAGGGACAGAGAGACAGAGAGAGAGAGAGAGAATGTTATTACTAGTATTTTAAAGTGTTGTTGCCGTTAACATAGAGTGTTATTGCCATTGTTTTAAAGTGTTGTGGTCATTAACACAGAATGTTATTACCAGTATTTTAAAGTGTTGTTGCCATTAACGTTAACGTGGGGTGTTATTACACTTATCTTAAAGTGTTGTGGTTAATAACAGAGGATGTTATCACCATTACTTAAACTGTTTTTGCCGTTAACAGAGGATGTTATTACCATTATTTTAAAGCGCTGTGGTCATTAACACAGGGCGTTATTACCATTGTTTTAAATTGTTGTGGTCATTAACAGAGGGTGTTATTATCATTGTTTGAAATTGTTGTTGCCATTAACATAGGTGTTATTACACTTATTTTAAAGTTTTGTGGTCAATAACACAGGATGTTATCACCATTATTTAAGATGTTGTTGCCTTTAACAGAGGAAGATATTACCAGTATTTTAAATGTTGTGGTCATGAACAGAGGATGTTATTGCCATTATTTTAAAGTTCTGTTGCCATTAACATAGGGTGTTATTACCAATATTTTAAAACGCCGTTGCCATTAACACGGGATGTTAAATATACTCGGCGTCTTTAATGAAGGGTCGAATGATATATCGTATATGAAAAGGCCATCCTATGGATATTGTTCCGTTGAAAGTGGTTATTGACTATTCTTACACGGTGAGCACGGGCGTTGTCGTCCTGAAAGACAAAACGGCGCCGCTCACGTTGTCAATATGTTGTCCCGATAGTGACTCTTCCTTGCACGATATGGAGAGGGTTTCGGTTAGTCATAGTGATTCCACCCTACACCACAACAGACCCACCACCTAATCTATCATGCTGCCTCAGGTTAACATTGGTATGGCGTTCGTTACGACGTCGCCAGATGTGACCATGCCTATCAAGGAAGTCTAAAGTGTATAGGGACTCATCTGAGAACATAACACATGACCACCGACGATTTTCCCAGTTCCTGCGTTGTATACACCATTCGCGTCTATTCACAATGTGGCGGTTGGTCAATGGTTAGCACTATACGATGTCGTCTATCATGAAGCTGAGCATCGTATGGACGATTTCTTATCGTCTGACCTGTCACGCGGACACCAGTAGCCTGGTGTAGATGTGCAGCATTCTGATTTTGTGTTTGGGTGCGATTTCGCAGAGCCTGGGTACAAATGAACCTATTCTGGACTCTTGTTGTTGACAGTGGACGCCAAGAACGGGGTCGATCATCAACATTATTGGTTTAGTGATACCTGTTCCATAATCTGCTAATCACAGATCTGGAAACTTTGAAGAAATTACCAACTCCAGACTGACGGCTGCCAGTTTCAAGCATACCCATTGCTCGTAGACGTTCAGCACGTTGGAGACGTTGCATTGCGACAAAACAATCAAAGGATGTCTCAGATAAACAAAATCAACATAGGATCACAGTCAGAAGCTATCAGAATGAAAGAAATCTCGATCAAAAGGGGTAGATGACCTTTCTCTAAAGTGTCAATTTCGAATATATACCCGGACCATGTGTTCGGGATTTCCACGTGCTGCACTTGCGCACCATTGGCTGCGTTTTGGTGCTCTGTTGTAGAGAAATTCATGTTATCTTCATGGCAGTCGATGATTGTATCCTTAACAAAATAATTATTTTGTTATTTACATTTACCTTGAAATTCCAATATTTCCTACTTTTTTTAAGAGTGATCCCACGGAAAAGGTTCAGTTTAGCGTTTGAGATCCATCGCTATTTCAAAAGTTTTGTTTATGGAACATTGTTTGCAATAACGTCATGAAACGTAGAGGAAGATCCAAGGGCATAGTCGGTGTCTGTACGCGCGCACGTGTGTGTGCGGGGCGATTAGGGACGACTTCAGCATTTATTGGTTGATTTTGAGATTTATTAAGCAGGTCTGTCAGAACTAAAATGTCAACTATGGATATGACATAGACGTCATTCTAGTGTGTCACCCGTTAACAGAATCTATTGCATTATTGCGAAATCTACTGGACTGTAAACGAGAGTTCTAAAAAATGAAACAAAAGTTCTCTCACATTATCATCGATTGCTTTTGATTACGATATTCTGATACTATTTAGAACTCCAGTCTTATTTCGTTTCTAATGTATTTGACAATTTTGATTTACAGCTATAATCCGCCTCCGGATATTCGTGTCAGAAATGCAATCTCAAAATGTCTCCGTGAGCTGAAAAGTAACAAACCATCGCATCTTGGCTTCCAGGAATCAGGGCTATTGAAAACTGCCTCTAGAATTCGATTTGCCGCCTGTCCACTATCGTAATGCCCTTCTCCGTGACCTACAGGAAAATGGTCTGCATGTCATTATGGTGTTAACAATGGGGCAGTTCGTGCTGGTGGTCAGTTAACATACACACAGACGCGCCATTGACTGAACCAAACTAGTATTTACTACAAGCGGTTCCGAACTGGCACTTTTAAAATAACACATCATTTCATAATTTCTTCCTAGAAAAATAATTTTCATTGGATAAAACTTCAAAGATTTAAATATGAAAATCATAAACTATTTTGGAGCTGATGACGAGACTGGAAATATTATGTCACCTCACGGATGAAATACTACTTGTTTATTAAGAAACAATTTTATGACATACAACCAAGGATCGGGTGATAACATTAATTTGTTTCTGATGGCGTATTTTTCAAATTAATGTTTACATACTATTTTCGTTATAAAGTACCTCGAATGTCATTTTTACTCTGAACTGATTCAAGAGAGAGAATGTAAACTGTTAGTTCTGTGGGTAAAACAGACCTTATATTTGAGGAGCTTAATGACAACGAAACGTTTCAGATGTGGTGAGACAATGTTCCCGATAGGTCTATCTTCGACCAAAATAGTTTTATTTTAATAACTTGCATCCGTTTCTTTGTCGGTTTATAAAACTATCTCGAGTCAAGTTTAATACCCTTAAAAATTTTAAATTTCAGTTTAACAGCAAAATCACCTGTCAACTGAAATCTTGGAACTCTTGCTTTCTTATATTCACATTTAAAAACATGAAAATGTGAATGATGAACGACTTCGCGAAGAATGCTGACTGGGACAGCGGTTTGATATGAACTTAGTGTAGGATCTAGGAACAACGAGTGTGTGTAGACCTCAATTTGTTTGGTTGTTAATATTTGTATAAAACTCAGAAAACATTGTTCCCTCAGGGGTGTGTATAGGCCCTACCTCGTCCACCATTGTCAGCTGGGGATTTGACTTGTCCATCGAGCGCAGAGTATGCTCCAAGATCATCCAATCCCCGCGATTGCACAGTCCCAGAATTCCATCTGTCTTTGGGGCCGGAGTCTGATGGTACACCCCTCCTGAACTAAGGGACCCCGTGTCGGACCCCGTTTCGGACCCCTTACTGGAAGTTCCGGATCCAATTCCACTGGAAGTAGCACTAGTCCGACCCGCATGGTCCACCTTAGGGTCCGACTCCTTCAATTTTACATCGTTAGTATTCATGGCGGATTTTTAACGTTAACCAACGTCATTTCGATACGCAGTACATCTTCTTATATCCAAGTGTTTAAAAAAGCTCATGTTTAAATCCATTTAGGAATCCGTGGTTTCAAAAAGTTTCACTGAAGTCCAAAACATGACCATCCGCAACATAACATCACTTGAACCTAAGTCATACTTGTCAAAATTTCAGCTAATACTTTTGCCTTGTATTTATTCCCTTCCGCTCTAGAAGTGTATTGTTCCTCATCAACGCCTATTAACTAACCCACGGCGTTTTCTACAGTCTTTTGTTGCTCACTGTGACATGGTATTTCCCTCGGCAAGATTAGCACCATGGAAACACCAGAAGCATACCTGTACAGAGAGATGGAGGAACAGTCTATTTTCTTCGAAAGGGGTATCAGGTATCAAAGTCAAATGGCTTTTGTTAATGTAACGTTATCTTCACTTCCTATCACTCATCTTACTCCGTCGTCCACTCCAAGTTTCCCCCTGCTGATGTTTGTTTGCAGATAACAAAAATAGCTTACTTTGCGCGACGGGAATTATTGAACCAAACCCCACCCGGTTCAAAGTCGATCGTTTGGCTGTAAACAACGTGGCCGTCTTCACCATTCGCCGAGAAGGCACAGCCACTGTATCCCTCAACGGCCGATGCCAATAATGAGTGAAGAATAGATCGAATTATTGGAAAATTACACTTCAGTTGTTACGACGAGTTTTAGCCATTTATCGCACCTCCATCACCGCCGATTAAGTGAAGCAAGCCAATTTGCCCTTTCTTGGCAGGTTTCTTTAAGGTTGCAACGTTCTCAAACAAGTCATTTTGTAGAAGTCTACAAAAACTCCAGCTTGGAGTATCCGATACGATAATGTGTTCACACTTGCTCCAGTCGATTATCGATCTTTTATTCTGGTAATTCTGCAGCGTATTGCTAAGTTTGGTTCGGTGCTCAAATTGCATGACGATTGACAGACATCTTTCGTCTTTGATCCTGCAGTATTCCCAAATTGAGCATTTTTTATTTTATGTTGTTCGTGAAAGTCTTTTACAACGTCGCTATTGTTGTAACATAGCCCTTAAATGCTTAAGGTGTTTTTTAAGCTGCATTCCCACCATTGAACTATAGTTGATTCAACTCGTCAATTTCGATCTTTTTCTAAATCGATAGACTTTAGCTTTTCCTTGTATGTATGTATGTATAAAAAGACTTGTATAGCGCTAGTATCAAGTGTATTCTTTTCAAAAGCGCCTAGTAAGTCTGGGACAAAACTGCTGAAAAGAGTTATCTGTGTACATTATTAGCAGTCCTGAAGAGATAAGTATTAAGCATTGACTTGAAGGTGGAGAGTTTGTTCTGAGATCTGAGCTTGAGTGGAAGACTGTTCCACAATGAAGGGCCAATTTTCTGAAAAGATCTTTCGCTATAAGATGAGAGTTTACTGCGTGGAACTTGGAGCAGGAGTTGATCCTGTGATCGGAGAGTTGACATTTGGGCGCAGGATAACCTGTCAACCCAGTAATCTGTCAGCCCTGGCAGTTATGGGTTGGAATACAGCCCGGGTAACCCTCTCAGCGGGAGATTCACCTCTGACACTGACCATTGTGATAAGGCAGAAAGATTGTCGAAAGCCACGTAACATTCAAAATCTGTAACTCACTCAGCTGAAATCAACAAGTCGTGGTCTACGCGAGAGCACAGTAGAGCTATTTTAAGTCTTCTCTATGCCACAGGATGAAAGCTTCAAATTCACAGTTTGGATACACAGAGATCGTACAATTTCCATATTTCCATGACAAACATCAAATAATTTCATTTGTTTTCAGCTCGAAATAGCTTCCCGTGCCTTCGGAAAAACGAATTTTATGGATGGTTCAGAACTACACCTGTTACCAACAAGAAACAAAATGTTTTCAATGCGCCAAAGTACTGTAGCGCCGTTGCATGACACCCGAGCACCTGACATGCATGTACGTATGAAACAGAACGTTAATTATTTAATGTTAGTTGTGTTGATTTACTGATGATACATGTACAATGCAAATTTGAGGTTAATAATTTTATTCCCTCCAAAATATGAAATGTGTATTTTAAGCATTTGAAACTGAACTTGACATATTTCGCGTCTGTGGGGTTACTGAGAGTAATAACTAATCAGCACAGAACCCAGGCAGCCTAATGTCTGTAGTAAAAGTATACTGACGATCAAAAGATAGTACACCGATCAGTTTTTGGGAATGATGTAAAAGGCAAAAACACAAAATGATGCCAAACATTTACTTTTAAGGTATAAGCATCTGACGACATATCAACTCTGATATAGACAATAATCACTAATAAATGTGAACAGGATCGTTCTCAAACAGTATTATGGGTACATTGCTAATGGCAAAAAAAGGTGGAGGTATACTTTCTTTTGATCTTCAGTATATATTTAAACGCCGTTTACTATCTTAATGTATCGTTGCTGCATTATTGCTATGTCACTGTTGAAATATGCAATTAAAAAGTACATTTCGGGATCGAGTGAAAAGAAGAGCCAGTTATTCTTGCATGAGTCCACCATGGACCGTTGAATGATTTGAGCAATCCTTCACCATCAAGAACCATACATGTCATGCCGTCTTGTCAAAACCTCTGAACTCGATTTTTGGCATTATCTATTAGATGTTTCATATATACAGTCAAATTCTTATATGTCAACAAGTATGTCAGTGATACAAAAAAATCCAAATCGTGTACATCTTACTACGGTTTGATTTTTTTTTCAATTATCTCCAAAGCTTCCTAAAACCAGATAAGCTGGTTTGAGAGGGCTGGAATGTGAAACAATAACTAAGACATTGTGGGACACCGTTTGTGATACACCGTACATGAAGATCGACACAAGCTGGTCTTTAATCTTCTCTACTCAAAACTAAATGTTTGTCAGAACTACATCATTGTACTCATGAGATATTGTAAAGAATAAAACAGGTCAAAGAAAATATATCACAACTTGAATGTTTTTCCGTACATTAATAATTCAGACTGAAAGTGGCGAAGAAAGGCTGGTACTTTTGTAACAGCTCCTGTAGGACGGGACTCGACCCATTACAACACAGGCAGCCATCCGTCAAATATCACTAGGTATGTATCTTGTTTACAGTGTTGTTTCCGCGATTGACTGATATCATGTTCTGTTCTACTTGATTACCAGTTGAGACTTTACATATTCATATATCCGGAACCTCAGTTGAGTTGCAATTGTGGTGACACAGTTGACTGATATTTGCTTTGTATTTTAAGTAAAGTTTTGAATTGTATATCGCCAAATCAAACATTTGCTGTTAGACACTGTTATGCTTGTAATATAGGCCAGAATTGAGATTTTTAGCTATCTCTGGTATGAGTTCAGTTCATTAATGTTCAGTATCTTCTATTGTGTTTGACTTCAGAATATACAGAATGCGGCTGCCCGGCTAATACTGACAGAATCTAAACGCGCCCACACCACACCCCTGCTGACTCAACTACATTGGCTGCCCTTAAAAGCAAGAATTGACTATAAGATACTGTGCATTGTCTACAGATCTCATGTTGGCACTTCTCCTTCATATATCGACAGTCTCCTTTGTCCTTATACCCCTTCTCGTCGACTTCGCTCAGAAAATATGTTTCTCCTTCAACAACATCGATTTAATCGTAAATCCTTTGGCTATAGATCTTTCCAAAATGCTGCCCCCCAACTCTGGAACAATCTTCCTCTTGCCCTCGGGAGTTTAAATTCTTTGGCCTCATTCAAATCTGCACTAAAAACACATCTTTTTAAACAATACTTCTGATTAGCGCCATTTCTACATACATGTACAAAATTTAAACCTTTTATATATGTACTTTATTTTTGTTTTTCACACTATTGTAGCGCTTAGAGCAAGTACAAGTACCTGAAATAAGCGCGTACCAAATATTCATTATTATTATTATTATTATCATAGGAGTGAATCCAGCAGGGTGTTTGACAAAGGCTTTGGCCAAGTCACAAATACCCTGTATTTCGAGGATGGTGCAATGTGCACAGGTAGCGGTATTCTCAGACAACCCCACCCTCAGTGTGACTGATCTTGGTCTGACTGTTGCCTCGGCAGTTCTTCTTAGTCGTTGTGTCGAGTTGGCAATGGCATTGGGAAAGAAGTGGAATGCTTTTGTAACGTGGTCTTGTGTTGCCCCTATTTTGATAATGTCAGTGGCTCTCGCGCGCTGTTTTTGGGCCCACCTTGGCATTTTCTGGCTTTTCTTCAAGTGTGTGTCTAGCAAGGGAAAACAGCGATTTTCATAGAGTTAGTGCAACTATTTTTATGCGACATTAAACAATCCTGTTTTATCATTTTCCCCATTTCATACAAACATGCGCTAGATGTTTTATGGCTTTTAGGCAATATGATTGAGCATTGTTACGTTTAACTGACAATATATTTTCATCCACGATTTCAATTTCAAGTGTCAGCAGATATCATTCATCTGTTTCAGAAAGGCGAAAGGTTTAAACAGTGATACGAAATGTAACGGGAAAGGGCCATACTCGAATACTGAAGGGTCTCCTCTAATACGCAATGCCAAGGGTGAGCACCTCAAGGGTAACTCTGGTTCCACGTCCACATCCTCGGGCAAGCTGTCTCTGTATCGGGTGTTCCTGCAGCTGACGTATCTTGATTTGCTATGGCAGGTTGTGATGAAGTTTACTGGTGATCTTTCCACACTGTTGGGACCAATTTTTATGAGGTAAGCATGTCCTGAAGTCCTTTTAGAGGCGGCGAGACATGAGTCTTTCATTGGCACCCTTTCGTTCTTGTTCAGACAAGGGTAGTAGCTCTCATTTCTGCTTTCGAGAAGTCAAATGTCTGCACAGTACGGTTTGCTGACCTCCATGTGAAGGTTTACACCAGTAAATCCTCAATATTATAAATAATACAAGTCTATTCTTATTATACTTTAATTTATTGGCCGACGGGAAGTGGTGTTCATGAATTTCCAAAATGCACAATCAAAGCCATCACTACAGTAGTTACAAGGTATGAGTTATGTCAGCTCCTATTAAGTCATATCTTAGCTACGGGTATATCCCGTATACTGGTCTGTTCTGAGGGTATGAATAACAACAGACGACGTAATCGTCTATTTCTCGGCAAGAGCTGTACAAACAATGTATGAAGGTTGTGTAGGCCTTTTGGGCAGGGTCGGGATTTTCTATTGCTTGTTTAAATGGCATTTCTTTGGATGTTTCAAGCCCTGAGGAGTACGGTGGGCATATTGCACACGTTTGCGCTTTTTTCTTTTGGAAATGGCCGCATCTTAAACTTTGTTTTTGATTTGACCACTTTTTAGTGCCAAAGATTCTTGTGAGCTTTTCTGATCGCAATTTGTCTGTCTGTCTGCCTTACTGTTCTCTCTGTTTGTCCCCAAAATCAAGGAAGATAACAACAAGGTTGTTACATTTGTAACTTCGCACAACCCAAACAACCCCGATCTCTTCCAAGTTATCAAAGACATCATACCGGTGCTGAGACTAAATGAACGGCTATGTCAAATGTTGGACAGACACACCATTATAAAAAGTAAACGCCAGCCCAAAAACTTGAAGCATTTCCTGTGCAGTGCTAAATTCCCCAAACAAATTCAAGAGTGACACCAACGAAACGTTTGCAGTTTCAAAGTGTACAGACAAACGATGCGGCACATGTTGTACTACCCCAATATGTAAAATCAAAGCAATATGTAAAAACTAACGCAATATGTAAAAACCTAACGCAAAGCGTAAAATCTAACGCAATATGTAAAAACATTAACGCAATATGTAAAAACATTAACGCAATATGTAAAAAACGTCTTTAACGCAATGTGTAAACATCTAACGCATAATGTAAAAAACATAACGCAATATGTAAAAAGTAACGCAAAATGTAAAACTCAGTTTTACTTTTGAATAGTAGAGGTGGTAATCGAAATCCATATTTTTACAATATTTTGTAAACATTATCTTTTTGAAAACGTACTATTTCAATAAAATAGATAAGATATCGCAATGTTGCTCATAAATTAGAAACGTCCTATTTTATAAAACAAAATCTTTTCTCGTTTAGTTGACACGATCGATCGTATAGTCCGTAAATATCTAATGTATTTGTATTTAGAGATAATTTGATGATTCATTTTCGAAAGTTTTAAAGGGGAATATCAGAAAAAATTAAACTTGCGTTCGTAAAGTACTACTAATATTAAGGCATCAAGCAAAATTTTGTGAAAAAACAACCATTATTTAACCATTAAAAAGCTTAAAACAATTGAGCGTTCCGAGTAGCAGAGAGCGGGTCACGTGGTGCCACGTCACACCCACCCGGGCTCCCAGTTTAGTAATGAAGACGTTAGTTACTC
>JAUELE010233528.1:0-11889 GCA_031471655.1 Diodora aspera
GTGTCTAAAAATACTCAATAGTATCGGTTGGGTCAACTTTACCCGATATTAAACCGCGCCGAAGTTTCGCGTTGTTTCGTTTGATTTTACCCGCAGTGATTTCTGCCTTCATTTATGGCACAAAGCTGTACCATTGCAACTGTCATTGGTTTTCACTAATACATGATCATAGGTCGTTTATTTCGGGGGTGCTTAACTTTTTTTCTCTATGTATATCTGCATTATGCATCATGCAGTTCAAACTATTATAAGACACATTAGCATATCTGACTGGTCGTATACAAGGTACATGTAACCAGATAACAGGAAGTCATGAATATTTAGCGGTTTGCTTTCTAAATGTTTTAACCAGTTGAAACATTTGTGATTTGTACACTTTCAAGTTAAAACACCGGAACAACTAAAAGGAATTAGTCTTGCACGGCCCAAAGAGTATCAAACGGTTGTTCTGCAATATTTACATGTTGATTCTCTCGTGAAATATGTATGTAACACTGACTTAATTTAATGTGCTGGCGCTTCAGATCATACACAGAGTAGTGCCTTTTTAAGAATCAATTTTATCTTGGTCCAGACAATTTCATAAATGTGGATTCTTTTATATCTAATATCAATGCAAAAGTAATCTATTACAAGCCATTATCTAAAGAAATTTCCGAGATTTATGCAAAGGTGCAGTTTCATTTCCTTATGTAATGAACATTAATCAAGGTATTGGCTGAATGTTTTGACATAAATGTGCATATTTAAGCACATTTGTCCAGTTTTACAATCATAATGTTTATCGTATTTGCTTAGAATATATACATATAAAAATATTGCATCAACTTAACACTCGAGTAGACTCGAGTCTACTTTCTCATCTTTTTCACCGTGTATGTGGTAGATCAAATCAAATAATTTATTTTGCGTAACTTAATGCATTTACAGTTGAGGATGAAAGTAAAACAAAAATGCACCTCCTGAAATCGAATACAATACAAAGAGCGATTCACACAACTACCCCCAGCATGATATCTGGCCCATTTTGCAACATGATTAAGTGATTTCCCAATGTCTTGTGCGCTTTTCTATGGGAACATACGCCTTGGGCAGAAAGGTTTAAGTGTTCTTAGGAACAGACTAACTGTACGTTTATTGCGCTAATTGTGTACACCGAGAACGGCTGTAAGGTTTGTGGTGAACTGTCCAAATCGTATCTGCTGACGCTTTGCATCAATGACAGAGTAAATTGTTACAAATTATTGATTCCTTCAAATGCTTTGAAGCGAAAACCAAGCAAATGAGTGCATTTTATAAACTATCAACGACTACATGTTACCATGCCGGATAACTCCTGGCAGCCAGAATATCACTGTAAAGCCTTTTCTAACGGTATCGCCTTAACAGAAAACATAAAATTACATTTGCATTGGTTTTAGTTGGTACAATTACGACAAACATAAAATAAAAATTCTAGATAATATTATACGATGTAACTTTATCTGATGTATCGATACAAACAAGGACATAATACCTAGCAGCGGGAGACAAACTGCGTTAAAATTACACAATCAGGAGATTCGAAACAATACAGGACTTTGCCGATGTAAGCGTTTTCATAAGTTATCTCGCCCGAGTATGACAGTCGTGCGTCCATTGATATCTCTGTAAATATATAGATTACTGTGTCCATACGCAAAGTACATTTTCATTTAGAGCGTGGACAGCGTATGTTAACGCGTATCAGTTGCAAGTGTTTACCACAACAATGAGGCTACAGAGCATTCTAAAAGCTCTTTGCGTGACTGCTATTAATATGTTATATGGTCACGTTGCACATAAATATACATTCCACTTGGTTACCCAAGTCAGATAAAGCGTGTAGTGAATATTTGTTATCAACTAAACAGTCCTGCAAACAGATAACCCGAGACGCAATCGTATGATGTCTTCTGGCAAAGTTATTTTCCGCATTACTGTACTCAGTCACGAAATAATTTTCTGGTTGTTGTGTCCGTATAGCGATATGGTTTATATAGTCACCTTAATGAAATAAGTTCCCAAGTCACAATGGTGGATTCGTCAAAGTGCCTATGTCAGATTGTTGGGTTATGAAACCTGATTTAGATATTTCACTGATATCATCTTATTTGTCATGCCTGTTATAGCATGAACAAGTTATAACATGTAAGTTTTCCAATACATTTAGTATAGTACAAAATTACAACGTTTTCCCCTTTTTTCTCTGAAGTAGCAAATATGACTTTGGCAATTATTTCATTAAGATGACGATATGTAACATGTAATTGATCTGTGTAGTAAGACATCACAGAATAGACGTGCAACCTCTAGAATCGCATTCCCGAAAAGCTAATCCCGTTCGAAGGCTACAATGATTGTACTAGAAGTCGTTCACGATCAGACACTTCTCACAATGTCCAGCGGATCTGTCTAAAGAGTCCCGAATCAAATTTGAGAACAGGATGCAAGCAAATACATTGATTTCATATAATTCAAGAAGAAAGTGTAAAGTAAAGGCTGCTACTTACGTTACTCTGACGACAAATCCACTGAGTTTACACTGTATTCCATTAAAGCTTTCTCGTCGTCAGTTCTATACCCGTCTCTGAAAAGTATATATTACGTGTTAAGGTACATCCAAAACATGTACACAATTACATAGTAATCAAATCCAGTAAAGATTGTTGCAGTATCAACAACAATCATATTCAGGTGATGACCTAGATGGCAAGATAGTTAACGACACCTTGGTTATCGATAACCCAGCGACAAGACTTGTTTCTCGAAGATTAAACCTGATGAATTGAGAGAGTGCGTCATTTCTATTAACATCATCTCAGGCTTCTTCGGTGTAGATTTCACTGTTTCCACGAAGCAACTCTGGTGGCGACACACGGTATTAAAGTGTTTGAGTGACTAAACTTCAATTCGTTTTAAATAACGTATGGACGTGCCATTCCCTAGAAAATGCTACAGTTTACAGTGGTCCCAGGCTATAGTAACGTTTTGAATATTAATGTTTTTATTATCCTTTATTTGATTATTGTATTACGCTTTCATGGCGTCTAGTACTTAACTGTATATAAGATGACTGTGCATGTACAATAGATATGTATGATGTCAGCCTATTAGAGTTAAAATTACAACATCGATCGGATATCGCAACGACGAAGATATATGAATCCGAAGATATATGAATGTGGTGAAGCGTTAGATACAATGCAAAATTAATGATAATTCAACGAGCTGAATAAAACAATTCCTTTAGCCACCTACTCATACACGCGGACTGCTTGCAAAACAAATCAATGAGGGCTCATCTTGAATTTGACCTTGCTATATTTATTTCACTTCAGTGCTGCTGGTATGCAGCCTCAAGTAGTGACTTGTGCATGCATTTTACTACTTAAAGTGATTTGCACAGAACTGTTAACGCGATTCATTATTCAATTTATTTTACAATTTGGGTTTTCAACAACTACGAAAATTACAATGGGAACCCAAAGTAGAAAATCGAAAAAGAAGTTTATTGGCTCAAGTGCACGTGACTCTTATAATTCCGTTTTCTGTTTCTGTTATGAGTCATGCATATTGAAATATTGTTCATGAGCTGAACGAGTGTACATGTAGTTAGGATCTTTGTACATGTGTTAACAGGGAAATGCTCATGTATACATATAACCTGCAGCTGAGTTGTCTCATTATCTATTTAGTTGCTGTTGCGTATATTATTAAACCTCTCTGTTCAGATTCATGCAGTCGTTGCAGCAGGTTTGTACTATATTTTTGACACTAAATTACATGTATGAGCTTAAACATTTTGATAGCAGTAGGATACCGGGCTCTTGTCACCGCTGCTCTTACAAGTTCGTCTTGTTCTAGTGAGAGTATATTTAGTGCCTTTCTGCCGAATGGATAGTCTTAGACAATGTCACTTTAATTCAGGAGGAACGTCCGTTGCAGTAAGGAACTGATGACTTGTTGCGGTGAAACATGCTGCTGATGACGAAAGGAAATACCTTGATTAGAACAAGAGCATTAAGAACAACGGCTGATTCGTTGGCAGATGTTTCACCGATTTAATTATCTTGTCGCACCTTTCAAACTACTCCTGTTTTTCAAAGCATCAGCCTGATCCATCAGCTTCTCTCATAAACCAGCGGACGGCGACACGGACCTGGTATAATGCACTAGTGGTTTGGTCCCTTTTCTTGATAACTGTTCTCCTTGTCTAGCTCTACAGAAATCCTTCACTACACGACAATATCGGGCACTGGCCAGGAACAGCTCCAAATGAATTCATACAGAGAATTATTATTGTCAACTCTTCTTTTGTCATATGTCACTGAAATACTAAAAGATCCGTTTGTACACATTTTGATTTATAGATATAAACTGTTGTATTCTGTTATTTTCTATGCATGTTTTAATGGCGTACTGTTACTTATTTGAATGAACATGTTACGATACATGTACCTACTAGTGCAAAATTCAATTAACTTCATGTAAATATACCATTTACTCCCCAAAACAAACACACCATTGCCAACTAATACATTAAACGGCATTTTCAACACACATCTCAAATACCGCAGAATGTTACAAGAATACACCATCATCATGCCATTTAAACTACTCTTCTTCGTCATAGCTGCCTATCACACTATTGTCCGTGCACTTTATTCCTTGAAAGCAAATTTTCTAATTTACAGCTTGACACAAACCACAATGTTGGAAGCAAAAAGAGACTGGATGTTAGCGAGGCCCGTTTAACGTCAATCTTGACATTGCAAAACACCAGACTCAACAAATCATTTAGCGTGCATAGAATGAAGCGTTGATATCGTTTCCAGATTAACATGGGATTGGATGACCTAATGAATTTTATTTTCCTCTACTATGAAGACCCAGTGTTAGACATTTTATCTAAATAAACATTATTGACACCAGTCCCTTCGTTTCATTATTCGGCACGTATTGCTGCACTGACCCTCCTTTAAACTTCCTCTGTTTTCTTTATTCTACACTTTATGTAAAATAACAGCGATCTTGCAGAGATGTATTTAAAGCCCCGTTTATTAAATACTTTGAAAAGCAAGTCAGATATTTATCTATCGAATCGGTTATGTTAAACGAAATATTTTGCACAACCAGATGTACAAATTTAGAAACATCAAATGGTTTAAAATCACATATCTTATCATCGTATTCGGAAGCATTTTTTTAAAATTTGGTTTGTAAACTTTAATATATAGAACCGATAATATTTATCGCTGTCAGCTGCTCAGGTCGGAGGAATATGATTCACAAATTACGTCATAGCGAACTCGATGCATAGGTGCATATAAATATTTATAGTTACTACACTCAATATATACATTGTATATTAAACAATATCCCTATCTTATCACGATGCGCGTCTCGCTTACAAATCCCGCTCTAAGGATGTGAAAGGATATGAAGAGTGCTAACGCCATAGCGTATACAGTGTGTCACAAATTCAGACAGTAGGGCTTTACATGTCAGCTTAACGCCATCTATGGTCACGCTACCAGAGAAAAATCAAATATCAAGACGATCTGACCTATACATCATACGTGTATGAGATTTTTATGATGAACGTGACTGGACAAATAGCAATTCCAGACTATGTAGAAACAGTTTCCAATCTAAGTGAAAGCTACGTCCTGACTAAGTAATATCTAAAACGTTTTTAATCAAACCAACTCATCTTCAATTGATGCAATGTCGATGAATTTAATTTAAGGCGGAGATTTTAATCTGAAGCCGTCCAACTTGTTATAAGCCCAAGTCTGTCGGTGTGGTTCTATCGTCACCACAAATAGAAACAGAAAAAAAGGAATCTATAAAAAATATACGACAAGCATTCGTTCCGTTTCAATCGGCAACATCTGCTGGAGATATAAAACACCTGAAAGGAAGGCTGTTTTAGTGTTAATGCCGAGACCTATTTCACAGGTTTCTCAAGCTCATTAAATCCGCTAAAATTTTAATCCAGCTTTTTATAGTAGTCCGATATTGATTAATGTTTCTACAGTTTACAGCAGGATTGTCAAACTGCGGCTCGCAAACCAAATGCAGCTCATGAAAATTTTACGCCCAGCTGGTGGCAAAAATCCTTTCTTTACATCGCGATTTTATACAAGCTGAAGCTGTTCACGTCTTGCAGTTCAGTGCAACTGTTTAAGATTATCACGAAAAACGAGATTGACGACCACTTATCAACAGCATAAGTTCTTTGAAAGTGAGATGATAGCAAATTGGCTCAAACGTTGAAGGGTAGTCAGTAATAGCCTTTTCTCGTCTTTGATAAGGTTTACGAGTGTTGACATGAGTCAGTACTACTTTTGTCGTGTTCATAAGATTCACCGTTATCATTGTCATGATGACCATAAAAGACATCCTCAACCATTGCTGTGGCCATAAGACAGTGCTCATTTGGGGTATGACCATTAGCTGCATCTTCATAGCATCATGCTGGTAAGCTTCAGGTCACCATTGTCCACCTGAAACCATCCCCGATAACATAGGATACAACGGAAAAACGCTTCGATAGAGGTGAACATTCCGCAATTATATTGAATCAAGTTTGTTTAGAATATCACAACTAAAGATCTGTCGATTTTGTCGATGCGATAAGCCGAATTGCAACGATATGTAATCAGATATTATAGGTAAATATTAATAATGTGTACATATCAGATATCTGAGACATATATCCAGAACGTAATTGTCCTCGCCAACGTAGACAACCAAAATTAGGATAAAGATGATAACGGATACTACATGTATATCACCATTAATGAAACAATATTAAAGATATCAAAATTGTAAGATTCATCTTATTGAGATGAATATGAATTTTAATACTTTATTTCACATATTAAGCAAGTGCATAGCTCATAGCGGATACATTTATAGATGACTGGAGTAAATCTAGCGCCACACCCTGTACTATACTTAGCCCAACTATTGAATAATCCGCGTACAAGTAATTATCTACACAGTATTGCTCACAGTCATAATGATGAGTAAATAGGCAACTGAGTTTTACTGACAAATGTTTATTTTGTAAAATCAACAGTCGAAATGTGCAGTTGCTTGATAAGAAGGCTACGTTTGTTCTTTGATTTCTAATCAGTTTCAAAGTACGGATTTTAACCTGGTGTGTTTTCAGCAAGTCGTTAATAAAAAGTTAGTGATGGTCTATTTTTAATCATTAAAGCTAGTTGACCTTACTGCTACGAAAACCATAGTTTCCAAAGTACCATGTTGTATGCCATTGAGTGAGCCTTCAATAGTTGGGCTGAGTATATTTCAGCAAGAATATATCGCCAGCGGATCAGGTTGCTATTGTCCGAGATTAGTGTCACGGTGAGTGAACTCCGAGATGCGCGTGTAAACATCGTCCGGATTGGTGAGTCAACTTTGTGTGTATTCCAGCATTCCATGTGTGAAAATGACTGTCCGGTTCCGAAAACCGGATTTCCGGATAACTGAGTAAATTTATGTAGTAATTATTTCGTTTTCACCAATTTTCGTCCGGTAGCCGGTGTTTCCGGATATCTGAAGTCCGGAGAAACGGGGCATGCCTGTACAACAGTTCACATGGCGCAATTATTCAGAAATATGAGAGCAAAAATTAATCGAACTCATTCAAATCAAATTCAAAGCATACATGTACAAATAGATTTTAGTAACCTGAAACAACACATTTACAAGATTGTTACAAAGTGCATGTATACCTGAAAACAAAACAAAAATGATAAAAGTCCAATGAGTGTTGAATTTGAAACAATAAAGTGTAAGTTCGATTAGTGTTGTCCCAGTGTCCTGAAAACATTATTTTTATTTGACTAATAAATTGATCTTTTTCTCTAGTAAAGAAAATATGCTTAATATTATTTGAATGTAACGCAGTTGTTCATGTGTGTGTATTGTGTTTTATTGGTGAATTGGTTTTATTATCGTTATTGGAGGAAGGTGAGGTATTCAGAAATGGGATACAAATCCACTAAATCAACAGACCGAGCTAACCGACCCCCCCCCCCCACAATGGTGTGACGTTCACAATATTGTAATGAACTGAGTCAATATAGCAATATTATAATACACGGAATATTTCTTCGTGGTTCTTGCTATAAACCTATAAATCAGACACATATTATGTTCAAGCACTTTTTCAGGAACTGGAGAAATACATACTCTAAACCGACTTGGAGCGAATTCAGTGACAAATATAGAGATTACAATGTGTCTTTACTGGCTGAGATAATAACAGGCTGTTATATATAGACGTTGTTCTAACTAAAGTGTTTCAGTTCAAAACGCTATTTACTGGTGCCTATACGATACAATCCTCTCACGAGGCGTTTTCTGCTAAGGTGGTATACTTACGTAGAAGGCATTACAGTGAGCTGAAGTGTGCTAATTACTTCACTGGCTGCTAGTGTGATTAAAGAGAGTGCCATAGAGGATCGGTAGCAGGTGGATTTTCGATGTTCGATGAATCATTGTCACAATCCAGTTCATGGCACCCACTCTGCGGTTGAACGGCACCAGTTGAGGTTTGGGGTGAACTGACATCTTTGGATTAATAATTTTATCGAGTTCCATAGTTATTCCTTGTTTAGTATTTGTTTACTCAATCAATCGCTTTCTCTGCTTAAACCACCGTTAAATTAAACTAAAATTCCTCCAATCGAAACAGTAAACATCTATGCTAACACTTTTTAATTCAGAATCAATTTGATGAATGTTCTGTTGTTTACACATTCGATGTAGCGCCGTGCAATACAACAGGTTTGAAGAAAGGCTCTGAGACTAGTAGATGCTTGCAGACAAGTCCACTCATTCATGCAAGTGTCAATATCTGGTCTGGGTTCCTTAACAAAGTACAGTTTCAGTGTCATGGGACAAAAAGCGATTTTGAGGTCAGGGATAATATCCAATTGTTAAGAAAATTCAAGTGCAAATCTTCCCAGATTAGTGAAGCTTTGCAATAAGGTTCCTAGGATGCTGTCCACATCCACTGGATCAGGCGTTTTCAGAAAGGTCGGGAAGACCTTAAAAGAGAGGGAAACCGTCAGCCTCGACACATGAAGACACTGTTGCTGAAATGCATACACTGTTGGAGGAAGACCATTGTATGAACATTGATGCAATAACTATTTAATTCAGGATCTCAGATGGTTCAGCATTTTCAATTTGAAGTGACCTGCTTGTCCTCAGCAGGCCTTCTGCTCGATGGGTACCAGAAGCCGTAAGCGAAGTCAATCAAAACAGTGAGGTCCGATCTGCTGTGTTCTGCTGGATCAGTTAATCTCAAGGCAGAGAGATCAGCTCAGATGGTTGATGGCGACTATTTTGTTTTCTTTAATTCCAATAGAAATTTGTACTGACGAGGAAAATATCAAGAAACTAAGCCGAGTCATTTTGTTCCTTCTCGACAATGCACCAGCTCATTCTGTGAGGGTAGCCAGTTCTGCGAGAATTGCGTTGGCAAACCTTACCCTATACACTCTTCAGCACTGTTCCTGTCCCTCGATGATGCTAAAACAATCTTTTGGATTCTTCAGAGGATGGTTAGAGAGATGGAACATCGCCTTCAGTGTATTGACCGCAGATGAAGGATATATTGGGAAACAACAGCTTCACATCTTGATATTTTTTTAATCTAATAAAGGTCCTGTATCAACACAGTTTCGCTTACTCTCGTAAACCTGGAGCTAAGCTTTTCATCTATGTTTTCATTGTTGAACAAGCAACAAACATGCTTCTATGTACCACACTAAATCTAATTATTTTAAGTATTCAGATGCCTCCTTAAAACGTTGCTTTCGGGATCTATCAAACATTACATGACAAGAACATAGTTTTCATATACTAAAAAACGGTAAGTCAAATAATGTTCACCAAGTGTATTTTGTGGACCGCCTGCCATCCTTGCCTTTGAGAAATGAGACTACCAGATGTCGGCACATAAATTATTCATTCAAAGTAAGATTAAGAAGAATCAGATAAGCACAGCAAATCAACTGGAATGCCGTAGTGTTGCAGACACACACGAGATAAAAAAAAACATCATCCAGTGGACCAGCAGTGCATATGAATTTTCCTTATGTTTATTCTTACATGCATTACCCGTCTGGGGATAAATTTACATAACAAATCAAACTAAAACCAGCTCAGATTATATACACAATTTCATTACGGCAATTTCAATTTCGGCATTTACTTTACCTTATATACATATATATATATTCCTTCTGTCACAATTAAAGTAAGTTTGGTAGAGTTCTATTCAGGGTATATGTCGAATAACAATAGTGAATTAATGATATTGTACAACTATGTGTACCAGTTGTTTTTCCAGTGGACGTATATATCTGTCACAGCTGGAAAGTGAAACATCAGCGTGTTTCTAGTTCATTTGCTGTATTGAGTCCTATCTGACCTAATTAGGAGTATAGGCACATCGACCGATAACCCAGCCACAATTGCGACCATACACTAACACGAATTGATGAGGTTTTTTGCCACCATACAGTAGCAAGGTACAAATTACCATTACTGAAAGTTAGTTGGGCATTGTGCAGTGCCATTTTATATATGTTTAATTACTATGTGTTACAAATGGTCGATCGAACAAGTAATGTCGCAAATGATGGTATGTCATGAGTGAGGATTTATACTCTTGTGCGTTCAGATATATAGATTCAGATACTTGTTTTTTGAGATAGTAACTTATGATCGTATGCTTGTAGCTTGAAACTTTCAAAAAGTACATCTATATAGTATGTTTTTGTATATAATTATATTCTGCAGTATTGTCGAGGATATATTTTCAATGGTGACATCAATTTGAGATTACAGTAAATTGTCGCCTGTGGTTAAGGTACGGATAGATACTCGTGACATATGCGTCATCAACTGCGGTGGTCTTTGGTTCGAGCCCCGCTTTGTTTTCATACCGTAACAGTGCATCTAAAAGGTTCCCTTAGTCTCACTGGAATATAAAATAAGTCTCGTAGATCATTTTTCATACATACCGACGTGAAGATCAGACCCAGCCATAGAATGTTCAGGTAGCGTCTAACATATGCAGACGAAGAGAACTATGATACGATTCCCCAATAAGTCTAACCTACAGAACATGCAGGGAATGTTTACCTTAATGTCTAAAGTGCCTGCACTGTATTTATATCGAAATCTATACCCTACATTGAAGTAAATACACCTGCAAAACCACTTGTTAACACACGACGTTACAGCTCGTACACGGGAATGTCATTGTGTTTTTCTTATTGACTTAAATGTTGTTTACAAGGCTTGTCTGGTTCGTGTGACCTCTATGTGTAACATGATCTTCACCAGCAGGTGGAGTGACATTGTGTAAGTTCAGTCAAATGTGACTTTTGAATTTCGACATAGGGTTTTTAGCCACGTTGGTCATGGATTCATATGAAGATTGATTGGAGGTGATGGTTCTGGTCACTATTCCGGTACCGTTTGATGGTACTTCGACTACCGCAATTAAGCTTTATCTGTGTGCCCTGCGCATAACCTTATTAGATTATTGTAATTGGAATCTGTATGGAGCTTCATTACATCGTCGTACCACATAAGAATTCACATCAGCATGTATTGGCTGTATTGTATACTTTTTCAATGAGTTATAAGGATATTGTATAACTTGTCAATGAGTTATAAGGATAAAACAGAATAGCCACCTATACACTACTAAAAGCACTGCCCCTCTGTTTCAGAAAATAACCCCAAGCTATTCAATTTGTCTCTTTACTTAAGGCCCCCAAAAAGTATTTTGTTTCTGGTCTAAGCGCGCGTCAATCTCGACCCCCCTCC
>JAUELE010233539.1:0-11886 GCA_031471655.1 Diodora aspera
TTTGTAAAATCTAAAATAGCAAAAGGCACATCTACAGTATCTGAAGGATGTATGTACCAACTTTTGTAAATAAATCTATCATAGTTTTCGAGATCTGCTCCGGAAACGATTTCAGCCAGTCAGAGGCTAAGTCCAATTTTGTTTCCATGGAAACGGAAAAATTAAATATTTTGTAAAATCCAAAATAGCAAAAGGCACATCTACAGTATTTGAAGCTAAGAATATATGTACCAAGCTTTGTAAATAAATCACTCATAGTTTTCACGCTCTGCTCTGGAGACGATTTCAGAACAGACGAACGTCAGACAGAGCTCGTTTCAAGATCCCCCACCAACTTCGTTGTGGCGGGGGATAATAACGTAATCATTAAAAAAAAAATCCAATCACCACTGATTACATTGGGTACAAGTAGGTGGGTAGGCTAATTATTTATTTTTCTCAAAGAATTGTGAATGTGTGAATTTAACCAATGAAAATCAGCCCAACAATTGTATCCAATTAGCTTTCTATTTCTATTTTAATGCCCTTGTGCATGTTTCTGATCATGTATGGATCCAAGACAGTGTAAAATCAAAATCATAAAAAATTGTCTTTAAAAAAGAGAACATTTTTCGATGGGTCGGTCGGGAAAGGGTAAACAAACCATATTTTTGTTATGGCTTAATAATGAAATCATAATAATATATAGAGATCAAATGATATGTTCATGTACACAATAAATTAAAGGTAAGAATCAAATCCAAGTTTGTAAATAAATATAGCCCCAAAACCATCAATGATCCCTTGGAATCAACCAAATACAAGACAGAGTAAGTTTCTTAATCATTAAGTTTCTTAATTATCGAAAAATGGCTTTCACATCAGGATTTCCATTGCATATCTGTTGTCCATATACGTTAAAATCGAGTCCTGGACCCAATTCATTCAAATCCACAATCATATGGTCAAATAAGCATAATGCCAAGTCAGTCGGATGTGTTTCATTAAACATTACTTCTACTATATTGAATTACAAGTATATGTACGTGGATGCATATGCAATCGTGTGTGTTTTAGGCTCTGAATGAAGACACCCCTGTATCATGCTTGGTATCAGCAAGAAAATGCTTTGCACCATCAAGATTAAAACCTGCACCATAATGTTTATATTTCCCATAGCATGAATGTATCCTTTAAATGATATTTGGTCCCATCTGAAATGTAACCTGGTGTGGTCCTATTCACGCCTCTACGCCTCAGATGCCTCTATTTGGTTGAACTTATCCATACTTCCCATCAAAACACTGAATGTGAATGAGTGATAATGTGTTTTACGTGGCATTTGGCACTCTTTCAGTCACATCACCATGGACTCATCGACATCATGTCAGTTTGGGGGCTCCTGTCTCCCCGGGCTGAAAGAGAGGTGCCCGGACGGGACTCGAACCACAACTGCTAAGGCTTGCAGATTGCTGGGCCGACGTGCTAACCACTGTGCCATCCTGTGCCCTCAAAACACTGAAGACCTGTATGGTGCTTATTCAGCCATTTTCCCACTTCTATACATATATAATAAACATGTTCAACATTTTACTGCAAGGTTATGACAAAATACATGTTTTTAACAAAAATCTGCGATATCTCATAAACATTGGTGTTTATAATAAGTTGTCAGAAAGTACCGAAGGAATGGCCGAATACAATGGCGGGCGATATGCAATTGGAAACTAATCCGCTTGCATCCGCCGCGAGGAAAGAAAATATGGCGTTATTTAATTAGGCAAACACTATTATAATGTCTTATTTATAGTTTATGGGATTTATTTCGCACAGAACGCACCGACACTATCTTGAGCTTGGGAACACGTATCCAACTTTAAGATAAGAGTAAAAAGTAAACCCTAAATAAGACCATTCACAGACAATTTGTTTTTCCCTGTATTGGTGGGTAGGCAGGCTGATGAGTGAGGGAGTGAGTGAGTTGGTCAGTACAAAAGTGAATTAGGGAGAGTGATTGAGTTGGTGTGTCAATTAGTGAGAGTTATCATGTGAGTTTGTAAGTGAATTAATGAGTGGGACTGCGAGTAAAATGACTGGGACGATACAAAACTTTCTTCTGCCCAAAGAACAAAACAAAAACAATCAATATAACAAATATACGTTGTAAATAAATTGCATAAGTGCTTCTAAAATATAACAGAACTATGAAAGTAAAACAGTCAACAGAGATCTCTGACAAATAGCTAGCAGCCTTCAGTGTCACAACTACAACACAAAAATCACAAATATTGTTAGCGTGAAAACAACCATTTCAAACAGCATGTGGCGTAACATAGGGGTCCCCAAAGTTGTAAGCGTGAAACAACAATTTCAAACAGCATGTGGAGTTACATAGGGGTCCCCAAAAATGGGACTATTCGGGATCGACAAATGCCTGGGGGTCCATTGAACTCTTTCAGTGGGTTTGATCACTTTTATGTTGAATTCTAACCGCATATTCAATATTTTGTACATTTTTCAGGATTTCCATAATGACACCAAACTGATTTTCCTTTTTGTTACCGATACCCATGAAGGGATACAGAACAAGGGTTTTGGTATGCAGTTTCTCTCACTGAAGTGTATGGAAAGCAAGGTTTGGTATGCAGTTTGCCTCTCTGATGTGTATGGAAACTGCAATGCCTGCTGACCAATCGCCTTCGCACTTTTGTGGAATAAATATTGTATAAAACAGAAGCTGCAAGTCTGTTCCAGGAAGGAGCTGATGGTCTACAAGGTTTGGGGACCCCTCAGTTACATGGATTGTCCAGGATTTCAAGGTTGACGAATATTAAAGTCACAACGACATACAAATAATTTGGTATACTTAGCTACTCATAAAACAAATTCAAATCGATATGCACTTGAACATGGTTTTCAAATAATGAGAGAATATACCTTAAAGTTTGTGTGTAGTTTACAACCTCAAACTAGAATATAAGTCAGGGCTTTTCATATAAGGAGCGCGATCCTTAAATCTTGTCAAGGTGCGTAATTTATCGCGATCCTTAAATGAGTAGAACTTTTTTTATTTATGGAATATTTGCGATAGGTTCACTTAGCTGACATGAAAAGGTTGTACATCTTCGCGACTCACGTTCAAAACATCCATATTTTGCCACAAGTGAGACGAATGAATCGGAAGCTCGGAGATTTCCGAATGGTACATTGTAAACTCCTCACAGTGACGCTTGGATCGTCGCTAATTTCTCGCTAGAGAAACGAAACCAAAAGTTTGGCTGGCGTTACCCCAAGCACGGTGTCAAAAGACATCTTAAAACAGAAATTCGACCAGTTTAAATATCCGGAAAGGAAAAGCGAAAATAGAGAACGTATGGTGCACAACATGCACAGGACATTTTGAAACTATTAAGAAAGACTCTTGTATTCGCAGCAAAGCATTGAAAGGTTTTGTCCAATCACAATATATCAAGGACTATCTCATTTGAAATTAAAATATTAATGGCAATTGATAAGTGTGTATGATTAAACTCAGATCATTTGAAATGAAGGAGTAAAGGAGTGACTTTGGATTAAATGTGGCTTTTGTCTATCTTTCAGTCATATTATCAGTATCATCGCAAGTCAGTAGAAGGGTTTGATTTTCTGAACCATGATTTACAAGGCTGTTGCACTAAGTGTTGTCACTAGGGTTGGTGTTACACAGTCCAGTCAAGTCCAGTGCCTCAGGGTGTCACCCACATGATTTACTCCTGTACCAGACCACGATTAACCACTCAATGGTGTCACTAAGGCGGTGACAACCAATGTGATAACTCAGGGTGTCACCCCCTCCTGTGCCAGGTCATGATTAACCACTCAATGGTGTCACTAAGGCGGTGACAACCAATGTGATAACTCAGGATGTCACCCCCTTCTCCCACACCAGAGAACCTCCTCCCATATCACATGCTAGACCATGATTAACCTCTCAATAACGTCATTCTAAGGCAGGTGACACCACAACTCATGATGTCCCCCCCCATACCAGTATATCTGGAGTGTGCATGTTAAACATTCACCTCTCTCTCTCTCCTTCACTAACAACAAAGGTTCATGATAATGTCATAAATATGTTCACAATGAAAATATGGTTTTGATATGTTCACAGGAAAATCTTAGTTATCAAAGAGCAAAACTGTGCCTGACAAAATCAGGGCCAGGCACACTGTAACTCAGTGAGGAAAGTGGTTCATTCATTTCTTCAGAGCTTGGAATGGAACTTCCAAGATCTACTTGAAGGCCGGCAAGTCATAGAACGTGTAGCCAGGTTTTCCAAGGACAGCAAAATAGATGTAGACTAGATGATACACTGGAAGAAATAATGGTACAGTGTAACTAGGTGAGATGTACTTAGGAGTTCAGATGATTTTTTATGTTGCAAGGGCAATATTTCAGCCATAACACAACGTGATGTGCAAGGTGAACACTTGGGGAAAAAGATGGTTCATAAAGAGAGATCGATAAATATGAAAGTGAAAGCAAAAGATTCCCCTTTTAGTTGTCTTGTACAACGAGCATTGGGTTACTGGAGCCCTTTTCATTCTAAGTGGCACCGTGTCTCTCCCATGAAGCTCCACACCAACATATTCTCCTCTCTGATTGGTCAAAAATCAGTGCTATATGTTTCAGCACTAACCAATTCGCTGACCCCCTCTCACTGATGAGTGAGTGACTGATTGATGTTGGATTTTACATGGTTTTCGGCAATCTTTCAGTCATATTACAATGGCATTACCTACATCCTGAAGGAGTCAGCGCGTTGGCCGTGAGCAATAGGCGTCAGCCTCGTGATCCGACAATGGTTAGGCAGCGGGTTCGATCCTAGCTAGCAGCAGTGCCGTGTTGTACCCTTGGACAAGGTACTTAACTCCACTTTAATTACAAAGGAAACTCACTTCAAAGGGAAATTGGTCTGATTCTTCCTATTGTTCTCAAGAGTCATTATTTCAGCAAAAGATCCCATTTTAGTCACTTGTACGACAAGCATTGGGTTACTGAGGCCCTATTCTATCTTAGTGATTGTACATATTTTCTTTAGCACCCCTGTTAGGAACATCAACCCTTGAGTTGGGGAACCCTGGGCACCATCCCTGCCCATAGGGAATAAAATAAATGAGTGATCGATTTGGGGTTTTACATGGTTTTCGGCAATCTTTCAGCCACATCACCACGGACTCACCACCATCACGTCGGTGGGGCTGTCTGGGCTGAAAGAGGGGTGCCCGGGTGGGACTCGAACCACAACCGGCAAGGCTGGCAGATTGCTGGGCTGACCCCTAACCAACCATTCCATGCCCTGGGGAACAGAATAAGGTGAACTAGAAGAAAGAAAGATATGTACTCACTTCCCGGTACAAAACATAGAAACCCGATGATAAAAAACACAATACAGTGAAGACCTGAAACAACAAAAACAAATATGATAATTTCCTGAAGGCAAGCTCTTTACAAGTTCATCATTCTTAAGGAAGCTGCGAGTGAGTGAGTGATTTGAGGTTTTATGTAGTTTTCGGCAATCTTTCAGCCATATCACCATGGTCTCACCAATATCACGTCGGTGTCGGGGTTCCTGTCTCTCCAGGCTAAAAGACATGTGCCCAGGTGGGACTCGAACCACAACCACCTAGGCTGGCAGATTGTTGAGCCGATGTGCTAACCACTGTGCCATCGCGCCCCAAAGGAAGCTGTGAATTGAAAACTCCCAAATTATATCAATTTAATGAAGGAATGACATATTAGAAATATCATAGCTAAATTACCAACATAAGACGCCTTTCTAAATGTGTCACAAACAGCTATGATCCTGAGATCGTAGGGAGATTGCCAAAGTACGGTATACGGCTCGTGGCTATCTTATGTTTGTGAAAGCATGCCTAACTGTTCCAACTGAAATTCTTAAAGTTGGATACGTGGTCAACTCAATGTTTTCTTTTCAAAAACAACTTATGAAACAATAAATATACATAAAATTATGTGCACACCACAAATAATACACCAAAAGATATAGCATGTTTGTCAGTTTTACAGCCTTTTGAATGGCCCTATCTATTTTGTGACCCCCATGCCATTTAATAGAAAACAAAATTCCAATATGAACTTTCCAACAGAATTTTTAAACTTTCAGAAATGTTACACTTTCAAACAAATGTAATCGGCTCGCATTCGGAAAGCATTCAAGAATGGACGGAACATTCTTCGGTAAACCCCCAGAGAAAGGTTCGGAATGAGACCGGCTGTTTGAAAGTCGAAAATATATCAGTTTGCATCTGCCAGGAATATTGTGTTATTTAATTGAGCAAACACTTTCATAATGTACAATTTACAGTTTGTTATCTATTTCACACACACAGCGCTAGACCTATTTCAGCATTCTGGAGCACATATCCAACCTTAATGGTTCTAGGTTTCTCGAGTCTGTGATGTCACATGCCATAATCACCTAGGAATTAACTGCAATTGACGAATTTTTAAAATGTACTTAAAGTTGGATACGTGTCCAAACTCATTGTTTTCTTTTCAAAAAACAACCTTTGGAATGATATTAATATATATAAAATAATGTACATACGACGAATAATGGACAAAAGATATAGCGCGGTTGTCGGTTAAATAGCCTCTTGAAAACCCGTTTCTCACTTATTGGCCGGGCGGCCAAATACTATTTTATATTGCTCTCGAATTTTCCGAGTGAACTTGAAAGTTTCGGGAATCTCCGTAAGAGTACAATATGCAAATGACGCGCTCGGATGATACTGGGAACCTGTCGGAAAATTGTCGGAAAGTACCGAAGGAATGGCCGGATAAAATGGCGGGCGATCTGCAATTGGAAACTAATCCGCTTGCATCCACAGATGAGCGAGGCCACGGCAGTGATGGGCCTGTGTGTGATGATTGTCCAAGTAATTGTTTTTATAACAACTTGACTGTTTTCAATTTTGAGATATGAAAATGAATCTGTGACAGAGATAGAAGCGTGAATATTGTGAATAGTGTGAGGGGTGTTTGCTGAGAGTTGACCACCATTAATTGTAAAATTGTCGAATTCTGGCAACCGAAGAAGAATCGTTTGGGGTCAGCGCCTGAACTGTATTTGTACACTTGTGAACAGACCCGTTGTTATTTAGCAGCGGTTATTGAGGATTTGGTCACATCTAAATAATTATTGTCAGTCAGGATCGTGCAAACTGGAAAGTTATGGTCGAATGCATATTTACACTCGAATTTATCTTCTCTCTTCTAATTCTGTATTTAGTAATTGATATGCTGAAAGGCAGTAACAAGCCACCTACAAATTGAATGAACCAATTGAACCAGTTCAAAGCACTTTCGTATTAATTTGCTTCTCGTTTAATTTGGTAAACTGTTATCATAAGACAGAAAATCTTAAAATCAGCCAGTTTGAATAATCCCTGTATATTCTCAACGTGAGAGGGTGGCATCGCATAAATCGTCATAAATGTCATTTACGGCACCAAAATCTAGTTTATGTAAGATTATGCAACTATGCTTTTAACAAAAAGTTGAGGACCATGATGTATAATGTTAATACCAAGTATTAGGAAAAAGATAAGTGTTCACGGCAAATATTTTATGCAAAAACGTTCATGTCTGTAAAACATAACACCAAAACACACACGATAGTTTGCACGCGCGGCAGGCAATAGCGCAACACATGTGTGTTAGGGTGGCATTTCTCAATTTGACACTTGCAATGACGGTTGATTAATCTCTGTGGATTATTCTTTCTGTCAATCTTATTGGTTATGCTTAACACACAGTTCTGATTTATTGGATTTCACTAATTGTTTGTGCATGAAAGAGCGACGCGGTTTCTGTAACACGTGGAGCTTCTACGGGCTATCAGCTGCAGTATGCTGGAAACTGGCAGAAGTCACCGCACCTGAGTTTGTGGTTTGCACCCGAGATAGTGACCATAATATATGCTTGTGATAGTGTAGGTGTGGTCACATCCATGGCCAGAGCCAGCTCCTGTACCATAACTTTCGCTAGTGGCTAGTGTAGGTAAGGGTAACCGTGAATCAAATTGCTACAAACTGTCATCAGGATACTGGAGTATGAGTTACAGGTTAGATAATTAGAAATCGTCTACATGCAGCTCATATCTCTGCTCGACGGCCGCGTGTTGTGCCGCCCGTTACAAATTGTCATATTGCCAATAGATGTCAATTGTGTACAGAACGTTAAACCGGGATAATCGTCGCAGGTAACTTGTCATGTTTTCAGATGAATCCCCGTTCACTTTGCACTTCCTTCATAGGTGTGGTCGTCTTTGGTGATCCCAAAATGAACGTCAACTCAGTGTCAATCTGCAATTTGGCAGCAGATCGGTTATGGTGTGGGGAAGCTTTACTATGACTTACTCCAGTACTTATTGTGCAAGGAAGGGTCACTGGACAATACTATCGGGGCAACATGCTGATACCCTTTGTTGTCTTGTTTCCATCATGAGAAAATGTATCCATATACATAAATGGTGTTGCTGATGTGTTTGTGCGGCATCTTAAGTACAATTATGTTACTTTCAACTGACTTGATACGCGCAGTTGCATAAATACACCTATTCATTCATAATGCATGTGCAAGTGCACCTATCCGTATTTTGTCATTTTAGCACGTGTTCTTGCATGCTTATAACAGAGATTTCAGATCCCGGTTAAAAAAAAATCTGTACATGAATCTCTGTATCGGCAATTGACAGACTCGTCGGGGCAGCAATGATCGGGATGGTCAGTTGATTGATGCAGTCAGGACTGTCAACAGTGGGATTGCAACCATTACCAGGTTGTCCAACAGCATGTGATCTCCCAAAATCAAGATGACCAGTTACCACTCCTACTTAAGATAGATACATGGTTATGTCCCATTTGATAAAGCGATTTTCAACAGCATCACATACAGCGAGCACGAGAGTGGGCAGCTATACACCAAGCTTTCAACGGGTGATCGGTTGACTCATTGAGATGTACATCATGCATCAACGTCCAAAGTGGACACAGGCGTTACTGAACACTGTTGCACCTGAACTTAATTCTGTCACTTTTTAGTTAGACCACTTTAACTTGGCGACTGGAAATTCATGACATGTGCTCTACATTGTCGTGGGTTCCGACGTCCTAGAATGTGTTTCTTCTCTTGCACTATTAAAGCCATTCCTAGTTTTCCAGTGTCCCCTGACCGCTAACAGGACCAACCGGCTGCTGCCACCACCATGGCAGGACCCGTTCTTTGTCCTCAGGTCCTCATATTGTTGACAATATATGTAAACAGTTTTCTGCCACGCTCATTGATGAGTTGCGAGTGTATTGTATTTAGCATATTGTATGTGACAGGGTCTCTGTGGGTCTCTGTAGGTCTGGAGAATATGCTTCTTCTAGAAAGGTGCTGAATGCCAAGAATGGCTTTAAACAAGAATACAATGCACCATGGCCATGCAGAGTTTTATGTCTGCCTCTTTATCTTCAGTGGCAAGTTTCTTTTGCCTTTGAGTATATATGTATCAATAAATCTGCTACTAAAGCATGGACGTATTCATCATATTATATTAGACACGTATATTGTATGTTAAATTCATAACTATAAAACATAAATACATATATAAAGTGTAATGTTTTAGGCAACAGTGACGATCCTCTCAACACTTACAGAAAGAGTGGTATCATTCACATGAAAACTCTAATATTCAAGGACAATAATTCTTCTTCCCTTACAAAACAACAGTAAACATTGGTCATGGAATATTTAGTGTCTTAGTTTATCGTTAATTGCGACTCATATTAGCCATATAAGACTAAATATTTTGAATTACTGTTTGTGTCAAGAAAGATTGAATGTGATAACATTCGTCAATTTAGATGTGTGAATATGACGTTATTTGACGATACATGTATATGGTATCACGTGGTAGAATAACCATAGCAATATAGATACTGTATAAGGCAAATTTGAAGCTACTGAAATCATTTTGAGAAAGTTACAAGTATTTATGCAATAACGGGTGCAGAAAATGCCTAAAATCTATTTTTAGAACATCACAAGGGATATAACTCTGTATATATTCTGTTTTGAGAAGCTTGGTCAGATGCGTTAAGGTCCTAGCTCTTAAAATGCTAAATTTCAGGTCTTTATATTCATATTTTTTAAATGTCTGTGTCACTATTCCACGCTGTCCCTTTCTCTTTAATGATGCTAAATAGCAGTGTATGTGTGCTATTTTTAGATCCAGATTATGGCGAATGCTTAAGGAGAACAGCTGGTGATTTTAATATTGTATCTAGAAAGGTCCACAGAACAAATCTGCCAAGTTTCATCTCTCCTCTAACTCCCCGTTATTTTTCCTAATTTGACTGGACTGTATACAGATTTCTTTTGAATAGGCACATTTAAAATGCTCAAGGCAAATCGTGTCAATGTTGGTCATACAAGCTCTTGAGGGATATTAATGGTTGCTGAATTCAAATCGGCTTTATGCCAAGCTCACAAATGGCCATAATGGTCTCAAACTGTGAAAATCAAAGATGACCGCCATCAACCTGTTGATTTTTTTAATGTGCTTATCGTTTTGACTATGCAACATAGAAACGCATATGGGGAATCCAATTTTATATCCAATGTTGAGAACAAATGAAAATAAACTGACAAAATGTAAATATTTTGCAAAAATACTTATTTTTAACTTTAGACTTATCTTAACCGCAAGGAAATTTGTGATAATTTATGGCATACAATGTTTTCAGGGATTTTGAGGAGTGCTGAGTTGGAACCTGCCCTATTTTAAAATCGAAAATGTCAATTTATTTATGTCCTTATCGTTTTCACATCTAAACTTAAATAAACCTGATTTGTAAGCGTTCATGTATGAGGAATTCAATTGCGTATTCAATTTTGAAAAAAAACAATGTGAAGAAAGTGCCCCAAAATGTAAATATTTTGCAAAAATATTCATTTTTAATTTGATAACTTGATAAACCACATCTCTCTTTCACTAGGCAAGGAACACGGATTACCAACTCTGATATATTAAAAAAAAGAATCATTTGACAATCAGTTTTTTTATTTGTACAATTACAGCGAAAGCAAATGTCAATTCGTCACGTAAGTAGATGTGCACACACACATGTTTAACCTTGATCATCACGAAACTTCCGACATCTATCATCCAACATCCTTGCAGTTGCATTCCTCAGTGCATTCAATGCCGTTTTCCTGCAGCTACAGCATTGGTGTGGCACCCTTTTGTACAAGCACATGAGGTTATGTCTAGGGGTGTCACGAATCCAAATTTTAGGACTCGAGGACTCGAGGGATCAAACTCGACTCGGACCCGAGTACTCGCGTATTATTAGCGACATAATAACATTTATAATGTTCAAACTTTGTTTGTGATTGTTTGTAATACATTAATAATCTCGTTAATGACATTTACTTTCATTTATATGAAACGTAGTCTACTGAAAATTGAAAGTGAAAAACATCACAGATCAAACATCATCATTTTCCTGACTACACTTGATTAAAGTTATCATGTTCCTGGCATCGAGAATGAAACTGGAAATTAAACAACCGAAACTGCTTATCGAACCTCCAAAACAACACTGCCAATTTGTTTCATTTGCGTTTTCAGTCTGTTTACACTCTTTATACGTTTTACTGAGATAATTCTGGACTGTATTTCGGAACATTGTATGTCAGATTGAGAACATTGCACAATTCTTTAAACCAAGGACCTTCGACCAGACTAAGTGGTCGCATATTTGTAACGCAAATCAAAACAATTTTCTGCGTAAGTGTCTCGTAGGCTTCCTGATTCATAGGCTTCGGTTTGTTAAACGAAAGAAGAGTTTGCTT
>JAUELE010233550.1:0-13002 GCA_031471655.1 Diodora aspera
CCATTTCGCTATTTCGCCTGCGTGAAAAACGTAAAAACGGGCTGTACACATAGGTGGCCCAAATGAGCCATCATATTCATATATGCACAATTAATTTCATAGCTCCAGTCAGGTTCACAGGTCTAGCCCCAATGAAATTCATGGTGATGTTATCGTGACAGCTATGGTAGAACATATTGTTGTGTTGGGCCACTCTAGTGATTAGTTGGATGTGGTAGGTGTTGGAGGAGGCAGCAGGTAACAAGACTGTTGGCTTACCTGTTGTGTGGTGTGTAAACACAGACTGGAGACAACTGTCCTGCAACAGTGTCTCTGTCCGACTGACGTGCAGGTAGAAACTCTTTCAGGTTAGTTTATCTCTTGGTTCAAGCATATTGGCCTGACTTACGAAACTTTGTTTTGAGTTGGCATATAAACAGTCCTGTTCATGTTTTATGTCAATTTAAATTTAATAAGTTTTTTTATAAGAGTCACCTGTTGTTTTACGTTGAGAAATTTCGTAAATTACGAGGTCTGTCTTGTAAAAGTTATTCATATTGGCACTTTAGTTAATATGACTTCTATCATTAATCATTGACTGTGTAACACATACATTTCTCTTCTGTAGCCTGAGTCTGAAATCATGCCTGTTTTGAAAGTGCTTCAATGCTTCAATTTCAGTGCTTGTCTTAAATAGTCCTTATTTTATTTCAAATACTCTTGAAAAACACTTGAATTTCTTTAGCATTCAAAGGCAGGACTGTCAGTTTGTCAGCAATATTGCAGATAAGTAAAAGTTATTTGCCCTATGTGAATTAACCATATTGTTCAAGCTTCTTAATTAAGTCACATTTAAAAAAATCAAAGTATTAAAAAAATGAATATGCTTCAGAGTTCTGTGTGCATTGAAGCTGGATCAGTTGTTCTCTCACCCCAGTTCTGTCTGCCTTCATCTGCGTTCACCTTGTGATTAAGGAACTTACTTTTGAACTGTAGGGCATATTTATGTTTACATATGCAAGTATATATGAATGTGTAAATATGTATGTGCGCAAATGTGTATGTGAGTTAACGTATGTGCATATGTATTAAGTTACCTTTTCCGTATTTTTTCTGACTGTCCAGTTATAAAACCCTGTAAGTGTTTGTATTGTAATATATGCTCTTTATCCAGGGGAAGTGTTAATATAGACATGAAGTTGTCTGTTCACAGATCCTGGTAAACTATATTTGAATAAATACTGATTTATTTTTTTTTTAAATGAAGAAAAAAGAAGTCGTTGAAAATGTTTTGGCACTTGAAAAGTCCTTCAATTTTAACTCTATGTATCTGTATGAAGTGTATCAGATGTTATACACCTAAGAGGGGAATATAGTGGTATATACACAAACTAGATCATGTTTCTAGACATGTAGTGTAGCATTGTTTGACAAACCACAACATTAACCTGTGATTCTGTAGGATCTTAAAGTGTTTAGTGCTCTGGCTTCTCGCCACATATTCCTTACCTGTAGAACGCTTGACTGTTGGTTTACCTGTGCAGGGCTACCTGTACACTCTTGCAGGTATAGGCTGATCTATGTAACAACTTTTGATTAACAAAACTTTCATGGTTTTAAACCAGGGGACTTTTCAGTACGAGACACCAATCATATATATATTTGAAACGTTTTCACAGGCCAAAGAAAAACTAAGTTTTATAAACAAATGAATAAAATGTAAATGAATGAAGAAGTTTTTTTTGATGTTTTTTGTAATGAGCATGATAAGATGCAGAACTAAAGAGAAATGTGACAATTACAAGGAACAATGCAGTGTTGACACTGAAAATTATAAATAATGACTGAAAATGTTAAACATTAGCAAATGCTAAATATTTCAAGTTTCTGTGGGCTGGGTAAAATCTTGTCACAGGTCAGATACGGCCCCCAGTCTGTAGTTTGGAGATCCCTGTTTTAAACCATAGGGATTGACCTAAAGCCAGTCACGTCAGTCAGTGTTTCACACAGTCTTTCTGCATTTATGTAAGCTTTTATGTGTACTATGTATACTTGTATCATGGTATACAAAAAAACTAGCTGCCAAGTTAAATATTTTACATAGTTAGACAACTTTGATTTGGCCATGGCTTTGAGATGGCCAGAAAACACAGACAGTCAAACTCACTAAATACATCTTTACTCTACAAGCATACCCACTCACAGAATCGCATATTTCTTCTTTAAATACATTTTATTTCCCCAAAATAGCAAACATGAAAATGTAAGACTCACACTTATGATTGAACAAAAAAAAAAAAGAAGTTGAAGTTAGAGAGGAATTACCAATTATTTTCCACTTTTCTCATCGACTGCAATATGATTTCACTCAAGCATTAGTTAAGATAGTTAAATGCTTCGTTGATTATATGGTTTTTCATATGTTTGTTGTAATAATCATGTTGGCCTTGAGCCAAGGAGTGATTTCTGAAGTATTATTGCTTGTTTGATTTATGTGTACTTACTACAACAAGACTACATTATCTGTTGATCAGAAACTATGTTTATATTAGCCTAATCAGTATTTGTGTACAGTCAGGCTTTCATGTTGTGCCAACAGTATGATTTCATCACTTTGAAGTTGTTTTGACTGGGATGAGGGTTCTTGCCATGGCATGTAGGAGGCTGTTTGCTAATATTGCACAAGATCCATCATTACACTATGGGGGCCATATTATGACCCATTGCATTGTTAATCTTGAAGATGATAAGGGATGCTTTGTTTTGGAGAGGCTTGCGTGTAATCACAGTGGTTTGTATACCATCAGCATCAGCTTCCATACCTGTGTAAGTCCCATTCTGAAGACGTTTCAATGAAGGGTTCCTTTCTGAAAAGTGCTGTCTTGGCCAGGTTTGCTCTCTAGAATTAATCTCAAAACACACTAGATTGCATATGCGTTGTGCGTAAGGGTGATCTGAAGGCATGCTGTGTATGCGTCGATTGAAAACAGATTATACTAGATGTCATGTGTTTTCGAGTGCAAATGTGAAAAGCATGGTTCAACAA
This sequence comes from Diodora aspera, assembly GCA_031471655.1. Lineage (NCBI taxonomy): Eukaryota > Metazoa > Mollusca > Gastropoda > Lepetellida > Fissurellidae > Diodora > Diodora aspera. Next base: position 3,026 of record JAUELE010233550.1, read on the forward strand.
CTTTGACATGCCCGTGAGCAGAATTTTTCATTTGTTTATGTACATGTATTTCCCAAGGTGATGTAAGAAATTGACATTACTTTGGATTTCCATCGCATATCTGTTGTCTCTATAGGTCAAAATTGGCAACCAGACCCAATTCATTCATATACCGGTAGTCATTCATGAGTCATATATGCATGGCACAAACACTATCAAGGGTGTTTCACAGTATTTCTACCAAAGCAAATTATATCTATACGGATGACGCATACACCAATATGCATATGCAATCTAGTGTGTTTTCAGCTTTAATCATCTTGTTGAATGGGTTATTTTCTCAGATCAATTTATTATTTAGCATGGCTTTAAGCAGATTTTCAGCCATATCACCACTGTTTCACCTAGATCACGTTCATGTGGTTTCCAAGGAGTTACATGGTGTCAGAAAGAATAGGACCCCAGTAACCCAATTCTTGTCGTACAAGGCAGCTAAAATAGGGATCTTTTACTTTCACTTTTCTTACTGTCAATGTCTTTTATGAAATATCTTCTCTCAGTGTGCATCTTGCACATCAGGTGTTGTGGCTGAAATATTGTCCAGACAATGTAAAACATCATCTTAACTTACCTTAAGTCATATCCAGATTGAAAACGAGGTACTGAGGTGAAATTCAAACCCTCCAGCTTCGAAACATTGACAGATTGCAGACCCAACATTATTTTCACCTTTGTTAGTCAACTTAGTGAGAGTTTATCCCCTTTTGGGGACATTCCTTTTGTAATACCTTTCTTTATGGTGCAACTTTAGTTTCAACTTCATCGGTTGTTGTACTTAATAACCTCACTTTGACATTTAACATGGAAGATTAACGCGCCCCACACCACTTCCAAAGAACTGGATTTTAGTGAAATAGTCTGACTGGCAATAAATTCACCTCTGTCTTTACTGAAATCTCTCCTGGAGATTTGCAGCGTGTTCCAGCAGCCACTGAAAATGATCTATTCCAAACATTAGTGATTATTTCGTGTGTGTCTAGAGATATATCACCTGTCCCAGGATATTACCTATATGACATTTCTCCCCGGTAGTCCGACAATCTATGTTTAATCCTCCTTTGTGTAGGTAATGCCACATTCCAGACTATCACTTGGGCAAGGTATGGGGCTTGTCATCTATGTGTATGTAATGTAGTATTGTAGTCAGACCTAGTTGTTCTATAATTGGTGGCAGAGGTGGATGTATTTGGGCAATTTAAATCTAAGGGTAAGTCAGTTAATGGTCTTTTCGTTTTAGATTAGATTTGGAAAAAGGTTTTTGCCAGATGTTTTGTTATGATGAACAAAAAACATTTAAAATTTCTCACAAGTCCAGAAATCCCATGATGTGAGTGAAGAAAGTGAACCAGATGGTTGAATTTAAGAATACTTCATCACATACCAGATCTGATACGTTTACTTAGTTTTAACCCCGAGGGGTTCCCAGGGGACGTCACTCTAACACCAGAATAAAAATAAGACCCCAGTATCCTCATGCTTGATGTGAGAGCCGTCTAAAATGAGATCTTTTGCTTTCTCTTTCTTACTATCGATCCTGTTTTGTCCCTTTTCCTGATGTGTCTTTTGCACATTACATTGTGCTATGGCTGAAATATTGCCCCCTGCAATGTAAAAATCCATTTCACTCACTCACTTATTTTTATCATTGACATTGACTGTAAGTAGTTACAACCCCCGTGGAACATTGGGGAGTGACATGATCTCACTTCGAAAGAATAGGGCACCAGTAATCCAATGCTAAATGTCTAAATGGAAATCTTTTGCTTTCACTTTTCTTCTATAAATGCATTTTTCCATTGGCCGTAGCTAAAATATTGCCCTTGTTATGTAAAACACCAAATGAACTCGAGTATTTTCAAATGAAATAAACACTAAACTTCAAGAGAAAATGGGTTTAAAGTTATTTTGTGTACATGTTTCAAGATATTTTTGTTGTTATCTGGGTTAATAATGTTTCTGTTTGATTCTTGTTTATTTTTCAAGTTTCTTGCCCTTGCTGCTGCTCTCTTTCCATCCTTCAAGACTGTCGATTCAAAGCTTGTCTTGGATGTTTAAGAAAGTAATAAAGATCACGCAGAGACCTCGAGGATGTACACGCAATCACATGAAACATTTTTCTGACAAGCTTTTAAGTTGGGCGGGCTGATTTAATGTTGGCAGCATGCTGATACCATTGAACTTCCATTTAATTAGTGACAGGAGATGCATGTAATTATAAACATGTGAGCAACAAGAATCAAGAAAATATTTTGACACTTATATGGTGTGAACATGAGTTTAAAAACACTTAATGCAAAATGAATGGAAGGCAGAAATTTGTTTTGTGGTATTCCACCACAAAATTACCTTATTTTGATATACTGATTAAGAACATTGAGGTACATATTGGTTCTCATCAGATATATTGAATGTTCTTTCTCTGGGGAGAATCTGATTGAAAATGTGCCTGTTTTGGATCATAAAGGGTATTGCAATAGCTCTCTGGGGATACATCTAAAAAGAACTGGGTAGAGTAGGGACCTCCACATATGTAAGGTGTTGTTCAGGGACTCATCAGGAGGAGACAGAACAAACTGAGCTGGTTTCACTGACAGCAGGAGAAGCTACTACCTTGATTAGTGAGTGGGTGGGATGGAGTCATTAGAACAGGAGATATACATGCAGAGTTATGTAAGATGTGAACAGATTGGGGAATAGCAGTTTCACAACAACATGTGTAGTGAGAGGTGAAATGAGCTGTTGTTTATTGAACAGGTTTATAAAGGTGGTGTATTGGTTTGCACCAAGTAAAATTAGATTTTAGGTTGCTCTGATCCTGACGATATTATCTTTATTGCTTTTGAATGGTACTTCAATTTACTGCTTGTTCAATTAATCAGTTTCAGTTTCTGGCTTCTCACTCACTCATTCCCTTCATCATTCAGTTACTTTATGTACTCACTACCACCCTCCTTTACCCTGTGGGGTGCTGCTCTAACACCAGAAAGAATAGGACCCCAGTATCCTCATGCTTGATGTGAGATTCGTCTAAAGTGAGGATCTTTTGCTTTTTCTTTCTTACTATCAATCCTGTGTTGTCCCTTTTCCTGATGTGCCTCTTTCACATCACATTGCCCTATGGTTGAAATATTGCCCCTGCAATGTAAAAATCTATTTCACTCATCCTTCCCTCCTTTACTCACGCCTTCACTTACTAACTCCTTTCACTCACTCATTCCTACACTCCTTTACTCACTCAATCACTCCTTCACTTACTCATTCCCTCTCTCAGTCACTCATTTACAGACCATGATGTCATAGGTGCTAATTGTACTTGTTATTGACGCTTCCATTAGCTATGTCAGATGTGATAATAACAATCCGTTTTCTCATCTTGCTAATTAACCTTGCAGTTCAGTGCCAGCAGGTGCTTGTGTTTCATAATTAGTTTCAATTTGTTAACATGTGTTTATATTTCCAAACTCATACTCTTGAATTTACTGGCATGCCACAGCAATGCGTTTTTTGTTGGGGGGTGGGGATTGCAAGTGAATGTTTCGAGAAATAGAAGGAGAGCATAAAATACATCAGTTAATTAAAATTAGTAAAAATTGGCTAAAGCTTGAGAAATCTGCATGCCTTGTGTTGATAAAATTTTACTCAATTCGTTGCCAAATTTGTCATCTCTCATTTTTTCTCCCTAGTATTCGCTTGTAAGGTCTTCAAATTTATTTATTCTGATCGGATTTGACGCTTAGATTTGTGTATAAAAATACCTGAGTCAACGAGATGCAGAGATTAGCTGTCTCGTGACATGTTTACAGGATATTTTCATAATGTACAACACTTGTGATGAATTCATTGCAACTGGAGCACAGCCTCGTCTCTTTTCAATTGACCCGGAGCTTATAGAACCTGCAGTTGATACTGGTCTCGTGGTTCCCAGGGGAACTCACAAGTGTATCAATTATCAGTAGTTGCACAAGCAGGACACATGCAGGACTCAATGCGATAATAGCAGCAGAAGACTCCTGTATAATCCCGTACAGCGATCCTGCCACTCCTGCTGTTGTTGCCGTCGGAAGCTGGTCAATACGGAGCAGTATGCATGCACTATAAATAACCAGCCACGTAATACTGCTGCCTGGATGTGGACCTTTTCCACATGATTACTCATGGACAGAGACATCTGTTGAAGGGACAATCCTTGTGACCCACGAGGACATTTGTTTAGGCAGTGGTATTCCTCTGGGGAGAGAGCTATGACCTAACAAGAAGATGAGAAAGACCCTGGAGGCTTACTTACAGAATTAGCAGAGGAGTAAGGAGGAATGTAGAGCAAACAGCAAGCTCTGACCCGATTAGCTGACCTACCGTTCAGAACTGTCAGTGAACTCACAGAAATATGTGGTCACAATAGCGCCTTCTTCTCCTACTTAACCTCACTGGCTGGACAACTGGGCAAGGTAGATTCACAACAGCCTGGAGTGTTTTGACTGTTGCACAAAATCAGCAGATCTGGATTGTGAGTTAGATCATTTGCTGATACTGAACATAGCAGACCTGCCACCACGTGTATGGGAATGTCAGCAGTTGTAGTTTAGTTTTCTCGATCTCTCCTGCCTCTACGTGGAAGGAAAAGATTACAGATTGTTCTGATAGGAAGTCAGGAGTGGATATTCTCACACTCTCAGCTTGGTGTTGAAGTTGGTGAGAGAGTTGTGCATGCTGCATGTCTGAACAACACGTAGCTGTCATTTGAGCAGACATTGCCGTCTGCATCTCTGCTGCTGCTGCATGTGACATCCTCATCTAACACAGTCTCCCTTACTAATGGACTAAAACGCATCCGTTTATATGGCTCGGCAACCTCTAGACAAAAATATGGTCCTAAACAAAGGTAGGTTTCTGTACAGGTGAAATCGGTTCATCGTTACTTTCACCTCAGTAATTGAACATTCATACTAACAGCATATGAATTAGCATGTGAGATAAGGTGGTCTTGTAGCATTGATGATGTTGTCAGAAAGAGAACATATTTTTTTTTTTTTATTAGCTCAAAACTCACAGGTTTTAAATTGTGTTTACATACTAATGATAAACTTGATCAATTAACTTGGATAATTGAGGAATCAGATCACTTTCAAAATGAAATTTTTGGATTATGTTTACTATTTAAAAATGTCTCAAGAAAAAGATCTGATCTACCAGATACCAGCTGTGATTTATTTTGTGGTCGGATCTATTTTTAGACATGATTCATCGGATTGTTTTGTACAATTTTGGACTGTCTAGTCGAAAAGTATTGATGACAGTACTCCTTTGGCGATGAGGTTGTCCTCCTTTAAACCTGATCATCAACAAGGTTAACTGTAGCAAAATGCTCTCTCATTGACGATTCAAGGTGTCATTGATTTTTACAAGTCGCGTTTCCATCCATTTTGTGAATGAAATGATCAAGTTACTAATAACTTATCTTCCAAGCTTTGTTTGCCTTTGTCCAGTCATATATTCCAAATCCGGTTAACCTGAGAAGTTCCCTATCCAAGCAGACAAGAGTCTCTCGAGGTGACTGGATGTGATTATATGTGTTGAAATAATCCATTTGTTTCTGAATCAGTTCTCATTGAGAGACCTGACACTTACATGAGTCATGTAGATTCCCTCATTGGTGTCCAACAATGGTGTTAAGATCTGACTCAGCTGTTTTGATTTGTAACACCCTGAGGATCAGCTGTACAGAAATATTACTTAGTCATACATACACTGTGATGTAGGACTTGGTGATGCAGTCTGGACTCGAGTATCTGTCAGCCATGATGCGACACTATGGCTACAACATTGCTTACTGTGATGTTGGTCCTGAGAATCGGTCAACCGTGATGCCAGCACTATGGCTGTAACATTGCTGACTGTGATGTTAGGCCTAGTACAGACTGGTGTTTTTCTAGTAATTAAAGTGAATTTTCAAGTTACACAAAATAACAATATTAAGTCCACTGCCAAGCAATTATCATTGGACGAGATCTTTTCGCTTGACCAATCAACTTGTGCCCATACATCACATGACTACAAAATGACCCGACCATGGAAGTCACATGATCAACAGGTAGTGTCAGAGCGAACAGTTGCTGTGTGTTGACGTACATTCAGGGAGCAGTTTTACGAATCTAAATTCCTAAATTCCAAAATCGCCAGTTTGGGATTTAAGTACATTTTTTTGCTTCTTGGTATGCAGTACAACATTATGGTGATAATAATGACATTTGCATCACTCAAAACTCCATGCAGTAGGTGTATACTTAATGTGCTGCACATTATTACCCAGGTCACTGGAACAATGTACAATACAAAACATTTCTCAACTCCCTAGGGAGTATACAACCTAAGCAGTTAACCTTCAAGCCCCTATGGCAAGTGTAACCTTCAAGTGCAAGGCAGTTTAGTTTGAGAAGGGTGTACAGCGATCTTGGTGAAAAATCTCTAAGAGCTACATTAAATATGAAGCTGTAAGCCACAAGTGTAAAAACATCATTCAGCGTTTATTAAATCTCATCACATTCACCAGTTGAGAGATCTGCTGCCACAGCAGTTCAGGCACTGTAATTTTTTTTAATGCGTTTTCATATGTTTGAAAGAAAAAGTTTTATACGAATTAACCTAAAATGACCTCTTGCAAAGGAAGTGGGTGTAACCAAGAAAGAACATGACATACATCTGATGTGATCAACTAATATACTCCACCTGTTGTTTGTGTTTCAACATGTTCAGTCGTATGGTCCGCAATTTTCCATGAACTCTTTCTGCAACTGAATATGTGTGATACAGAGAAACACAAGCTCAGCACATATCATAAAATGACAGTCGGACAGAACAGCATAGCAGATAGCCTCTGAACCTTGACAGCTGTAGGTTACTTAAAACTTGTTTTTTTAAGGTAAATCTTCTTTTATTTAAAGGTTGTCATTTGTTAAACTGTGATGTTATGGTTACAAGATTGCTGTCAGCCATTATGGTACATGTGTATATTTCTGTTCCTTGACAGGAATTTGTATGAAACTCTAAATCTGCCTACCTCAGAATTGGCAATTTATCTAAGGCAAGTCCACATAAAAAATTTGCAGACCATAAAAATTAGTCTCTTGAAGAAACGTTCAAGAAAAAAAGAAAAAAATTGCATAGACTAACGTTTTATCTACCCCCCAAGGTTAAAGTTGGATGCGTGTTCCCAAGGCCAAAATATGGTCGGTGCGTTCTGTGTGAAATAAATAACATAAACTATCAATCAGACATTATAAAAGTGTTTGCCCAATTAAAACACGTTTGTGGCCATGTGCTACGTTCACGAAGGTTCAGGAAACTTTGAAGATTAGCAGGAAAATTCAAATGCATAATATTCACAGAGGTTATTTAACCGACAACCGTGTGCGTGCTATATCTTTTGTCCATTATTCGTCGTATGTTCATAATTTTATGTAATATTTATCATTCCAAAGGTTGTTTTTTGAAAAGAAAACAATGAGTTTGACCACGTATCCAACTTTAAGAAACAACAATACTTTACATGGATAAAACAGTTAATTAAAGCAAAAATCTGATTTGCGAGATGGATTCAAACGATTGCGATGTAAATGTACCAGGATTGGTGCGGTGTTACTCGCCACTGAGATGAGAAAAGCGACACACGACGATAGATGGTACTCACGCTTGTTTCTCTGTATTCGTGCAGCACCCGACAACAATTGTGGATGTTCGGATCCTTTTCTGCCCGAGACACTGCCACCTGTATCAAGTTCATTCCCTCCTGGAATCAACAACAGTAACGTTAATCTCTTCCTATTAAAAAGATAATCTCACGGACTCCCAGTTTAAGAGAAGCTGAAAGAACATTATCCGTCAAAACCCGGAGTTGCTCATCGACATACTATTCTTGTCGTATTAATGACATAAGAAATTCTACCTAAACAGCATGGCGTCCTTAATAAATAGCATCTGAATGCAGAGAACCTTAAAAGACAAAACAAAATATAACTTACCTTAACAATAGTTGACACGCTGATCCAAGAACCTTTACACAGCCGGTCCAATGTTTGAGCCTTCCCATGCATCACAGCGTGCAGGACACCTGGCTAAGAAGGGTTAACATCAGTGACATGTGCGCGATGTATACTGTGAATTAGTTGAGGTTTGTGAGGAATCGTAGGTGGAATCAAGACAACGATAACTTTTCTAACAGTATTGACACCTGATATTACCTTCACCAAAGAACTGAATTCAATTCTTACGCAGGGGTGTAAAACATTATAAAGCTCACAGAATGCACCATTGTCATTGTATCAGGCATTGTCAACTTTGAAACTTGATAGGCCTGTTCAACTATCATCTTTCACACAACCCACCACTGTTAAACATAGCAAAACGTTATTCATAAACGTTATGCATCGCCGAAAAATATTATCTAGGTGGAACAAGTAAACCAAGGGCGATCATAGAGGAAAGCAACTACAAACTTCCAGTTTATTATACATTATTCGAACAGTAGCCTGGCCCTCAGCACACTTCTCAAGATTGAGGGCCCCAGAGAAAGAACGGCACATGTATACGATTGACTCAAACAAAAGAGTTTGTAGAACAGTTATGCCGGTTTATACACATCGCCTTAACTGCAATTTACCTGGTATCTCATCAACAGCTCTTGTGTGTGCCCCTCTGCAATATCCACGGGCGTCTGTCCCATCTGAAGAAAATCCATAATACATACATTGGACATATATAGTTTGGTCCCGCGAATTCTAGTTTAAATACAATGTATCAGGTAAAATACTCTGGACAGTCCGGCATCTATCCATTCCCGATTCCGACATACAATGTTAGTACCAAGCATCGTTTTCAAATGAAAAACATTCTTGAGAAGCCAGCATCATCGAATGACTGATATCACCCATTACCATAATCTTTGTAAAATCAAATTTATTGGCTGTCGGCCGAGATCTAACCTAAATCTTGGTTGACTAAAACAGTAGGCTACATATCTGTTGCTACTTGAAGCGACTTCCAAAACTATTACTTGTTTCCAGCTTCGTTTGCGCATGCGTAAAGGCAAAACGAAATGAAACAGTTTTCTGTCTATTACGATTTTTAAAGCTTTCAACTGACTGTGCGGCGTCTGATCGGCGCTTGTGCGCGGGTGACATAAACGCTCTTGCAACTGACTTACGACTGCCAGGAACTACTTGCCGCCGTATCGTGAGAATCGCACATGTTTTACTTCTGCGTCCATTTGCCGACTGTATCCAGTTGGACGCAAGCGACATAAGCGCTCTTACGACTGCTAGCTCCCGACAGTTGGACTGATCGCTGTTATCTCTAGTCGTAGTTGACATACACTACCAGTTCCAGCTAGTTGCCATCGGCTCCATCATGTCGTAGTCGACATACATGTAAGCTAGGCGTAAGGGATCTGTCTTCATAAAACATAGTTTGTGCCTCGTAGGTACCACCTCGACCACGCCAATATACCAATATCACCTACTTCTCAAAGATGTCAATCGGGTGCTTCTAAAACTTTAATTTCTAGCATTTAGGGTTGACAGCCAAGCATTTATTTATTTAACATGGGACGTTAGTTTCTTGGCCCTCTTTGAAGACATACACTCATAACACTTTCTTTGTTACCCATCTCACATGTCATTAGGTTACAGGTTATGAGGTATTCCGACTGTAATGGTCATTTCGTTTCTGTAAACTATTCTTTCTTAAAGGCGCTGGTAAGAAGGTATGGTGACAATGGTCGAACAACTTACGTTGTTTCTGCTTGCTATATCAGCTGTACATCGCAGGAGAGCTTGAGCTACGTCGTAGTTATTGGCCTTTACCGCCAGATGGAGTGCTGTATTGCCGTCCTGTAACATGACAATCTTGACACTATCACTCCTTGTTGAGCCGAGGAAACACCGTAT